>APFE030703679.1:36064-104143 GCA_000404065.3 Pinus taeda | reverse complement strand
TTTTCACAGAACCTCCAGCAACCAGCCTGTTTGAAAGCTCGTGCAACACCTTCATCTTTAAGCGTGAGATCAAGTCCTTCTGGTTCAGTTCTCAGACACCTCCCGGATCTATGCTCTCTTTTCTCCATCTCGCTCAGAAAATTCTTGCACAGAGAACTTAATTAGCAAATCCAATTTACACAACAACTTCGGCTTTGGAATGCAGGCTCGCTTGCAGTAGTCTCTTTTTAAATGAGAATTCAGGCTTCCTTGTGTTTTTTCAGACGCTCACCATAGAACAGGCACGTTAATGCATCATGAATAAACATAATTACACTACCATACCTCATAAGATTTATTGAAATAATTGTCATGTGTGTGATCCTATATCTGATGGCGGAATGAATCCTATCATGACCTGGAGAGGACGTCTACTGACACATATGAACGGTTCTGATGACTCACCTCCCAAGATTTGACATTTCAAGGAAATATGCTGTAGAAAATACCCGAATCCCCGATTTCGTAGCGCAGGCAATTATGAAATGATATACCGCGCTACGAAATGGCTGCTCAATGATATGCTGCGGAAAGGTGGAAAAATGATTATGCAGCTAAACTAGCCAATCATATCGCGCTGCGAAACTGTGCAAAATCAGAATGATGTAATCAAGACACGACATGCTTTAACTATCATGAGAGAGGGTATGTAACGGTTTTTTACAAGGACTTACATCAATACCTTTGGAAAAAACTAATTTCAAAGTGACACACCTAAAAACCTATTGACTTGAACCAAAAATTTTATATGGATCTTTGGACATAGGTGAACTGTGGTTTTAAGTGATAACAGGTTCAATAGATTAATTAATGGAAAATTAACTGATCTGGGTATACTATTAACCTTTTGTCACACCCGGTTAACAACTATGACAAAGGGACCACCATGGAGTTGCACTTTAAGATCTTTTCAGACTCTCTAAATATGAAAAGACCACTGAGTTGTCTAGTTTGGACTGTTTGAATTACACGAACAAGATATAGAGTTGTTCTTTTTACGATACTTTTCAGACTCTTAAAACATGAAAAAATCGACAAGTTTGCATGTCTGGAGTCATTAAACTAATCAAATAAGGCAAAGAGTTGTTCTTTTTGCAATCCTTTCTAGACTCTTTAAACATGAAAAGATCGATGAGTTTACCTATCTAGACCATTAAACTAATCAGACGGTGAAAGTGGACAATACAACTGTATTCCGTATTAGAAAGTCTGGTTTGGCAGCAGTCGTTCTCTTGAACATGGCACTCCCTGAGATAAACCTTCCATTTGATGGCCTCTCAATATGAACCCTACCATTCTATGAGTTTTAGCCTATATACCCTAATGTAATTGCGTCTCTGTATCCTAACACTCTATAGTGTTCATCTATCTAGTGCTGTCTGGTTAAAACCATTCTCGTGCCTACAATTGTTCAAGGGTTACCCATTTGTTTACTCCATCAACTGATCAAACATATCCTTTCATCATGCCCTTCATTGTTTAGACCTAAATGCTCAAAAGATAACTCAAAAAACAAAATCATTCTTGTCCCGTTTTGTGTTGATTGATGTAGGACGCATCATTTCCTACCTTTCAACAGGTTTCTTCCTATTGACTTCAACACTCTATCTAGGAAGGTAACCCAAAAACACATTCAGTGTCTTGGTACTTGCAAACATTAGTGCCAGGTTACCTTGTGTTTGATCATGGTTTCTCATTATTGGCTCCTGGTTAAGTGATTCTACGAGTGTTCGATGACAAATAAATCTTTCACACTTGCTAGTTTGTAATATGCATCTTGGACACCATCACCATTATCGGTGGCCTTCCTCGCATCTGTTAACGGTCCCCATTATTGACTGGTAATCACATTATTTTGTGCATGTTGGACATCAACACATATTTTTCACATGTATCGATCTATGTTGTTCGGTGAAGCGAAGATCAAGACCTTGGGTATAGGCTTGCATCATTCAGCCTTGTTTCCTCTCCCAAGCTGCGAATGTTGTTTTTTGGAGACAACTATTCAAGATGATTCTATTATGACACTGGATCCACTTTGTGCTTATCGGCAGCCAACCTTGTTGTATCTCTTCAGAGAAGATTACTCTGACATAGATATTGAGCATGGGAATGCCCGACTCAGGACATGATTTTAGTAGTTTTATATATATGTGTTGTATTAGGTTTTCCTTGCCACCCGAATCTTCTCTCTCTACAAATTTTGACAGAAAATTATAGTTTTACTAAAGTATTTCGGCCATCGTCTCTGCCTCTGATCTCATACTTTAGGGGGCATCTGTTATACAACAAAATGACCTCCTCATCAACTCAGAGGTGAAAGACAGCATGATTGAAGCAAAGACCACAATTGCAGGCCTTGACTCCACACTAACGTTGGTTGCACACTATAAACCTGCTTTATAAAGCTTGTTACCAAGCCTAAGGGTGCGTTAGTGACCTTGCTAACTCAAGTTGTTAGAACAAGGGCTGTGTTAGTGAAACTAAGGGAAGTTCAATGGGTCAAATCAAGGAATATCCTCACAAGTATCTAGATATTTATCCCTAAATTTGCTCAAGAAAAGCAAGGAAATTCCCCAAAATCAAACTATTTGGGGAAATTCCAATCTGAAAAAGATGGCAAATGGGAAAGATATGGAAAGCAGGGAAGGTTCAATGCTTTTGCTCTAATGAACTCTATGATGAGCTTGGCAACCCTAAATCAACTGCTACATAAGCAGTGAGAGGGCCATTGTGAAAGGGGTCAAATCATTTGAAAGGATAGCCTACTAAGATGTTGAGCATTGACTCAAATTTGAAGAAGTGAGCTAGAAGAGAGAGAAAGAGAAGAAGAAGGGGCAAGGGAAGACTGATACAATAGATGGTTGTAATCGCTCTTCCGTTATTAATACAAAACTGTATTTGTGTTCCCTAATCCATAGTGTCGGTAACATTGTTCATTGAGTTGTTCATTTCGATACTTGTTTAGATGAGTAGTTAAGCTATATACAAATATATGTTCATTGTGAATTATTATATTAGTTTTTAGGATTGTATGATGTGATTGTGTTCATCTTGCCTTTGTGAAGGAATTGATTTGGAGCTGGCTTTGAGGGAATTCCTCTTGGTTGTATTGTGATCTCCAAACAAATCTAGAAAGAGACTTGAGGTATTACTCTTTCCATACTTTGTTAATTGATATTTGATAGATGAACATGTGTATAACTTGGTAGCTTCTGCAAATAATATTAGAGTCTATCAAAGGTCCCGGGAAGGCCTTTGAGGGTAGTTTTAATTATCCATACACCATGCGTTTTACCCCATAGCACTCGGGATGAGTCACGTTGATTGTGTTGGGAGCTTGTTGGGCAGCAGATCCCCCCATAGTATTTTTTGGGGCTTGAAGCCCAAATTTTGGTCAAACTGTAATGTAAAGACCCCGCGAAATGCAGGCGCAGAATGGGAGTCTAGGATTGTCCACCCTAAGATAATGTAATTTAATATAAAGTGTGTTGGCCTACCCATGGTTTGCGGACCATGGGATTGTATAAATAGAGCAAGGCTCTGAGTGTAAAGGAAGTCAAAGTTCTGACAAGTAACAAATAGTTCTGAAGGCATGGTTAGAAGATAGAAGTGAATTTGAAGTGTATCGGGTCATAATGGTAGGTAGAGGCTCTGCAGCTAAGTGTGCAGAGGCCTAGTAGAGTCCGCAGTTGAGTGCATGGACCCCTATAGTTGAGTGCGCAGGGTGAAGTTGGGTCTGTAACAGAACTTGAGTATTAATAAAGACAAGATTGATTCAGATTATTGTGCATCTATTTGTAGATCTATGTTTCTATGTTATGGTTATTTTTATGCACTTAAATTATTTTCGAGTACTCGCGCTAATCTAGAAGTGAATAAGTAATAAGAATATTGGGCCCGCAAAACCAAGTTAAGCACTAATATAATAGCACAGTAAGGATCAGATCAAAATAATACGAAGGTGCGCACTGGTTGCAAAGAATAGAAAGCTGCGCGGAGAAGTGTAGTGTATAGATTAGGATCGTGAACCTCTAGAACCCTCATTAAGACATCCCTAGGCTGTGGAAACCTAGTTCCAGCACCCTCCCGTACTACTTCAGGTGAGACCTCAGTCCACACTCCACGGACTATTGCTGAAAGGGCCAGTAGTATCGAGATTTGCTTGCTAAACTCACTGTTGAACCTAGGTCAGGCCCCACATAGCCAACAGTTCCTTTAGTGTCAAGCCTCTTTCCATTAAGTTGAGCTTTTCCTTTATCATTGCAACCTTCTGTTCCTCCTATTTCGGCATAATCGTGGCAAGCTTATAGTCTATTTCTAAGCTTCCCACCTATTCATTTAGCTTGTTTATCTTGTATCTCTGAATAGAAATTTCTTCCATGGCATGAACAAGCTCGACTGCTTCATCTGTTGTTGTACCTATTTCTTTTGTAGAAGCTGCCGATGTAGATTCTGTAGTGGTGATGGGAAAGCCAATGCCTATAGATGTTTTTGGAGCCAATGTAGCTTCCAATGCATATGGTTCTACCGTAGTTAACGAAGGGATTATAGTTGCGGGTGTGGTCCTAACTGTACCTTGCTTCAATTGGATTAAGGCATCCAATTCCTTCTTCGTTCTCTTCAACTGATCATTCATCTTGAGGAATAAATACAATAATTCCTCATACTAAGTTTGAGACTGTAACACCTCCTCTATTTGTGGATGTTGCAAGGAGGGTATCTTCAGTTGCTCCTTCAGTGAAGCAATGTCCTTGTTCTTTTGTTTTATTAACTCCTTTGTTGCTTTGATATCTTTGGAAACATGTCCCATCTCTATGATCAAGTCTTCAAAAGACTTGATTCTGTTATCCTTGGCTTGTGATGAAGCTTGTTCAAGATGAAACTGAGCTGAGAAGTTTCTCAGGGAACTTTTTAGTTGATGAACAATTATGGACTTCCCTATCAGGGTGGAGTAGATCATTTCTCTAGCCTGCTTGCGAAACTCTATTTGCTCCACAGGGTGAATATCCCTGGCCAAAACCTCAAAATCAACCTTCTTATAGTTAGTGGGCGCCCTTGGTTTCTACACAGTTGGTTGAATGAAGGGCACTTGCATCTTCCCCTCTATGATGTCAAAGTTTGACATAAATCTATTCTAACCTGGACTAGAAAGTTTGAAAAGATAAGCATATGTCTCAGCTTTCAACCTTTCATTCCTCATTTTTATCTCTTTGAATCCGTCTTTGATACTTTTATCCCGGTCTGCTAGCTTGCTGAAAGCCGAGGCCTCTACACTCATCTGTCTCTGTATCATCTGGGTTCCTGAGGATGATGGGGGCTGTCTTTCCTCTAAAGGAGTAGTACCTTTAATCCTTTCTAGCTCAGAATCAGTTATTTCAACTAATCCATCGGCATCTTCCTATTTTGACATAAGATCGAGTCTAGGAATTTTTCTTTGGCCTCATTCATATTGAACATTGAAGGCTTGTGTCCCTGAACTTGATCCTTCCTCCCTACCCTTTTTGGGATTTTTCTCCTCATTCAGAGGAGTTTGCATGATAGGGGGAGTACTCATTGTCCCTTCATGAGGTGGCACCCGCAGAAATGAATTTTCATCAAGTTTATTTTCCAGATCTAATAATGTGTTTTCCACAACAACTTCAGTATTGTCCCTGTCCTCGAAAGTGTTTTCCACTCATTGCAATTGGTTAGCATTCTTTTCTATCTCAGGGATATGGTGATGGATATAGGGAGAAATCTTGTTTTTCTACCTTCCTTTGCAGATGAAATCCAACTGATCATATCTCCATATGAAGCTTTGTTTTAATTTTAATCTATGAAGGATCAGGTCTGCCTCCTTTCTAGCTTGTCTGCTATTACAAATAAAAGGACCCAATTGGACTTTGATCTTGAGCTGGGCTTTCTTTTTGCCTTTGACAAAGTTTACCTCATCTGAATTTATTATCTTCCTATAGTACTCCAAGGCAAATAATCTCATTGGGAGGTATTTAGGTAGTTTGTATGGGGCAAACTGACACCCAAAAATTCTGATTTCAGTGTGGTTTTGGTACAAGTACCAATCTCCCACCTGATGGTTGATGTTTAAATGAAGGACTCTCCTGATCTCAAGATTGATTCTTGGTGGAGGGGTTCCACTGAGCATGGTCATGACAGGGTGGACAAAGGAATCTATGAATTCATTATATGAATAGGGGGAGGAATATTGATGAATCAATGGGGTCTAGAAGATGACTAATCTTGGTTGGCCCTTGGTGTCCAACTTTTGCAAGGTAAGTGGGAATTTATCTGCTTGGAAGCAGATGAACATGTGGTATAGTACTGAGGAGTACTTGAAAACTCTTTCATTTCCCATTCTTGTGAACTACTCATGCATTATGTCAGCTATGAATGTGGCAAAGTCATAAATAGCTGCAAAAGGTTATCCTAGGGTGTAGATGGACATGAAAGCTAGGATGATTTCATCAATGTATTGACTTGTAGAGTAACCCAAAATACAAGATATCATGGATACAATATTTCAGCCCCAAGGAGAAAATATAGTTGCTACATATGAAGTGGGGTCTTTGGGGATATAATTCTCTTCTATGATGAAGGTTTGGATCAATTGGGCTAATCATGTAGATATGAATTTGGGATATAAATCTAAAATGTCTCCAATTGAGAGGGGAGTTAGGTTTGGCCCTAGTTGGAGCTACAACATCTCATTGATGGACTCATGAGTGATGGCGAAGAGGACCTTTTGGTCATGAGATATGATGCTTCTGTGGCTAGGGACATAACAAGCATAGCACATATGTACAATTTTACGAAGAATATGGAATTGGGGGAACTGGTACTTGGGAAAATTTGACTCCCAAAGGCTAATTTCATCAGCATGCTTCAGGAACTTGTCCCTACTTTGGTAATGTATTTTGAGCAGGAGCTCTATGACAGAGTTATATTTTATCTGGAAATCTCTATCGGCTAAGGGAAGGTGGTCCAGGTCCAAATGGGGTGTGGAGATGGGTTTCATGTTCAATGCAGTAAGGGTAGCCATAATTTGGTTCTTGTGGATTCTAATTATGCTTGTTCAAGGTTGAATTGGGTTTTTCAAAAGTATTTTGGTAGTTTCTGGGTTTGAGTATTTAGCAAGGTACAATATGGAGTCTATTGAAGTAATTTTTAATTAAGTTTTAAGTTTAAAAAAAAACTCAATGACTGGTCTAACTTGAAATTGACAGGGTACTTGGTGAAATCAGGTTTAAATACCTAAACCTGAGTCAAATTGACTCTAAGTAGGGTAACTGGTAGCTACAATTGGTTGAAGGGTGCTTGTGGAAGCTGTACAGTTGACTGGGTGGTCTGTGGTTTTCACTAGAACGAAATTTGCACGTGGGTTGACAGCTTTGATGTTTTGCAAGTATCGTGCATGCGTACAGAAGCTTGTAGGAAAAAATTCAACTAAAAAAACATTTTTGGGGGTTTTTTGGATATTATATGGAAAAAATGTTTTTTGGCAAGTACGGGTCAATAGTGACTGATTTTTTGCATAGTGGGGAGGTGGTAAGCGGTTAATTTCACACCGCTTATGGGCGCCAGGTGGTATTTGGGAGGGGTTGTCCCATTCCACTTAGCAACTAACATGTCGCTAGGGCGGTCTCATGGAAACCAACTTTTTTGAGCATCTATCATCCAGCAGATGATCTTGCCCGAAATGGTTTCACAGCGTTGGATTTGGGCATTCAGATTAGACAGTGGTTGGGGCACGATTGCACACAGAGGTTAATGGGGGGCCTGACGAGCATTTTAAATATGGCGGTATCAGGACTAATGGTGGATTAAGGCAGAGGGATTAATCATGGTTTTTCCTAACTTAATCGTAGATCGATTAGTTAGTGGGTTTTTGTTGGGTTTGATGTATCTTATAGTTTATATTTAAACTAGGGTATAATGATAAGTTTATATAGGAAATTAATATATACAGGAAAATGGTTAGTAATGGGAATTAATATATAATAGTTAGAAGTTAATATGAAAACATCAGGAATGAATAGCACTAAGCATAATGTATTTCCTGTGATTTGTTTATTTTTCACATATACGCATTATAACTTAGGATAAAGTATTTTTGTGGGTTTTGAATATGAAAGGGGAATTTACATGGGGGTGATTACTTTCCCTAGGCAAACAATGTTTTAACCTTAGGAAAAGGGGTTTTATTAGTAAAATGAATGAGATGAAGGGGGGATGAAGTTTTATGAGGAGAATTTGGTACTTGGTATCTATAATCCATTGAGCTGAGGGTCCGGTCCCTCCAAAAGTCAGAGAAATGCTCTGAGCCCCTTTGACTTAGAGTTTTTTAGTACATAGAACTTTATTGTGGTAAATTAGTTAAGTAAATAGGTAAAATGAATGGGGGAAGTTAATAAATTGACTTATAAACCCATCTTCATGCTTGATTGACCATTTAGATTTGAAACCTATGATGAGAGATGATAAATATGATTTTTTCCCTATCATCATATTTCTACAACCTTTCTTCTACTTACCCATCTACTTGTCCAACCATTTTTTTCTTCACTTTATTAGGGTGCATTTAGACTAGCAAACCCTTATTAAAACATTTTCTTTTCTTTTCACAAAGCAAACTATCTAATTATATCACTATATCATCCAAGGGCTCATATTAAACTAATAAGCTCCTTTTATTTTACTCTACCTAATCTAATGATCTGCCAGGATTAAATAGTTTGGTTAGATTTTATTCTCTAACTATCAACATGAACTTTAAAGCATGGCATAACCAAGATTAAATAGTTTGATTACGCTGGATTGTGGCATGAATCATAAGCTGCACACAATCATTATTTTGCATAAAAGAAATAGTAGTGGCATTTAGACTTTCACACTTTCATGGTCTCTTTTTGTTTTTTTGGGTTCATATTTTTCACTTTTTTTTTGGACCTTTTTCTTTATTCTTTTTGTCCTTTAATTTTTCTTTTAGGATATAGCCTCTTTTCATTTTTTATTTTTCAATATGGAAAACATTTGCAAAAAGCAAAGGTATGTACATATTACAAGGCTTAACCTTAGCCGTTCAAAATTATGACTCCTATTGGTATAGGAACCTAACAGTGGCTCCACTTGGGATGGAATTTCCTTGTGAAATGTCAAGAACTTTGAGATCAGTAGCCTTGGAATTTTTACTTCAATTACCTTGTGATTTGTTGCATTTCAACGTGATTTATTCATACCTATGATAATAAATCCTTAAAAGCTTAGGGCCTTCTCTCCGGGCTTCAACTCTAAAGGTTTACCATCCAATCCAAACTAGACTTTTTCAAAATAAAATATACACACATGGGAAATAACAATTAGTAATTAGGTTCTATGTAATGTTTGAGAATTCAACCATTCACTGGTCCTCCTCCTTTTTCAGTACCATCTAGTTGTTTAATGAAGAAACCATTTTTCCCTCTGTAAGCATAAATGATATAGGGGCCCTTCCATAGGAAATCAAATTTCCCATGCCTATCTTATCTTCCCTTCTTGAGTCTCACTTGAGTACTTTATCACCTAAGTAGAAATCATCAGCCTTGGTCCTTCTATCAAAAATCTTTGTGATCTTTTCCTGCACAACTAGAGATCTGGTGTAGATCTCTTCTCTGGTTTTCTAGAGATGAATAGTCTAGTTAATTCTCCTCTGGATATCATTTGGTTCAAATTGCAGTTATTGGAGCATATTCATTACTGGTACTCCCAAAGAGGATGGAAAAACAACTTCCATGCCATAAACTAGCTAATAGCGAGATGTACCAATTAACTTCTTGGTAGTTAGTCTATCAACCCATAAGGCTTGGACTAACTTGTTGTTCCATGTCTTCTTATTATCTTCCAATAACTTCTTAATAATGTTCACCAGGCTTTTGTTTGGAGATTCTGCCAGTCCATTTCCTTGAGGGTATTAGGCTATAGAATGACCTATGGTGATGTGATACTTATTGAAGCATTATATCATTCGTTTGGATTTAAAAGTTGTTGAATTATTAGTAATGAGCTTGGTTGGGCATCCAAACCTAGATAGAATGTTGGCTTCAAGGAAGTTAATGATAATAGTATCTGTGGCTCGCTTTGAAGGTGTGGCCTATATCTATTTTGTGAAATAGTCTGTGGCTATGAGGATCCACTTATATTGGGTAGAGGAGGGCGGGTGAATTTCACCAATGAAGTCTAAACTCCATTTTAGAAAAATTACTTCAACAGTGATTGGTTTAAGTGGTAGTGGTAGAAGTTTTCCTTTTCCTTCAAAAATTTGACACTTGTGACAAGAGGTCACAAATCCCTTGACATCGGAGAATAAAGTTGGCCAATAGAAACTTGCCCTTAAGATTTTATCTACAGTGGATTTCCAATAGAGGTGTCCACCACAGTCACCTGCATGAAAGTCTTGTAGAAATTTGTTAGCCTCATATTTTATCAAATAGTTAAGGTGAATTCCTTCATGAACTTTCCAAAACAAAGCATTATCAAGTGTACAAAATTTCCAGGATTTCATTTTGAAAACCTACCTTTGGTTATAGATAATCCAAGAGGAGCTTGTAAGTTTTTTAAAATGTAGATGACACCAGCATACCATGTTGATTCACTAAAGGCTTGACTGATTAGTGGAGTCGCCATCCCCTCTCCTTCATCTAGTGTAGCAATAAGTTTATGTCTAAGGCCTGACAGTTCGACTCAACCATAAGTTTGGCTAAGCCTTGGCCCTTGATTAACTTTGTGGGTTTGATCTATATATCATACTCTAAGATAGTAGCAATCCATTTTCCCCTCTTCCCATCAGGACCTTCCTGAGTCAGGATGCCTTTGACTACAAAATTGGGAACATAGGCTGCTATATGAGAAAACAAAATATATACCCTAAAATCTCTGATAGCTTTGACTAAAGTGAATGCTTGTTTCTCCGTTATGTTGTATTTTAAGGGAGCATCTCTTAAGGCTTTGCTAAAGAAAGTAATGGGTTGTTCATATCCTTGGTGATTTTTCTGTAGTAAAACTACAACTATTGTATTCTTCGAAGCAAAGGAAAACAAAATGAAATCCCTATCAAATTTGCGACTAACTAATACTAGGGTTTTTGTCAACGCTAACTTGATGTCTTCAAATGATTTCTTAGCTTCAATAATCCAAATTAAGGCTAGATCTTTTTACAACATGTTATTTAGTGCCCTAATCAACTCTGCTAGGTTATAAATAGGTCTTCTAAGGAACTTAATCTTTCCTAAAAAGGCTTGTAGTTCTTTGATATTCCTAGGGTGTTGTATCAGCAAGATGGCTTCAATTCTTGCAGGATCTATTCTTATGCCATCTTTAGAAATGATATGCCCTAACAATTTCCCTTCCTCCAATCCAAATAAAGATTTCTTGGGGTTCAAGGAAATGCCATACTTTCTACATTTTATAAAGACCTGCCTTAGATGATCTAGATGTTGATTGTCTAATTTTCAGAAAACAGTAATATCATCAAGATATATCACAAGGAAATCATGGATTTCTTTGGCAAAGTCTATATCCATAGCCCTCTGGAAAGTGGATCCTTTATTCATTAGTCCGAAAGGAATTTTGACATACATAAAGGTGCCCTAAGGAGTGGTAAAAGTAGTCTTCGGTTGGTCGTCAGAGTGAACCAAAATTTGATTGTAACCAGAAAACCCATCCAGTAAGGAGATTCTGGTTGACCCAACTAACCTTTGTAAGATGTGGTCCATTTTGGGAAAAGGGTAATTGTCTTTAAGTGATTCTCTATTAAGGCTTCTGAGATCTACACAGAGTTTCGTCTCACTAGTTTTCTTCCTGGTTGGGACCAAGTTTGAGACCCATTCAGAAAACCTTATTAGTGCAATTATATTGGCATCATACATTCTCTTAATTTCTTTTTCTATTGAATGTAATAAGATGGGATTAATTATCCTAAGCTTTTGTTTGAAAGGTTTTTTATTCTCTTTGAGAGGAATTGTGTGTTAGATGATTTCGGTGTCACAGTATTTAAGGTCCTCATAGCTCCAAGCAAAGACATCCTGAAATTATTTCAATAGCTCAATTTATTTCACCTTTTCTATTGAAGGGAGTGACTTTGATAGTTTAATTAGCTTGGGATTGTGTTTAGTGCCTATGTTACACTCTTCAATATCAGATTTTAATGGTTCCATTTTAGGCTTCCTGGGAACATCATTTGAATCGAGTAAGTCTTCTAGAGGGGTTAAACCTTTTTGTAAGAAATTATCCTTGAGATTAATTACTTCGCTTTCTTCATTAATTGTTTCATCAATCTCAACCTGTTCTAGGTTGTCTATATCTGACCTTGTGAATTTAGTGGGATTAAAATTATCTACTTCATTACCTTCTAGCTCATTTATTATTACCTTATCCCTAGAGTTAAGATCTATGAATGTATCAGTGTCTATGTTACTATGTACAAATTCTTCTTCTAAAGTTAAGAAGTTGTTTATCTGTCTATCATTTGAAAATACTTGCCAGTTTTGCACATTATCTGGGATTGAAGGTTTGTGCTTGACCTCAGTAATGTACTGATGGTTAGGTTGGAAGTGTAACCTGCAGGTACTATCAAACCTTGCTAAACTATGGTCTTGCATATTGTGCTTCCTAAGAACTACTACAAGCCGTGTTTCTAGAAAATTATTGAGAATTTCTACAATGGTTCCTATATAATAACATAATCTAGTGTCTTTAGTCATATACACACACTTAATCTTATTTACAACTAGCTCTAAGTCTCCTATGATTGAAACTCTTTGAGCACCTAAATTCCTAACTACCTTGAGACCTAGAGTCAAAGCCTCATATTGAGCCATATTATTGGTACATCTGAAATTTAACCTATAGGTGTGGCCCTCTGAGTGATTGTTTTCTAAATTATAAATCCATACTCCTGCTTCTACTCCTGACTTGTTTACAGAGCCATCAAATTCTAAATGCCATAAGATTTCACGTACATAGTTCTCATCATCACTATCCAATTTATTTTTATTTCTAGCAACCTGACTACTTTCATCATTGGACAATTCTGAAGTTTCTTTAGATTCGTTAGCAGTGGAAAGTGCAATTTCTTTTGGTTCTACAACAACACTGTTAGGAGTTTCATTTGGTGTTTGATAAGTGTTGAACATAATAAAAGAGTCTACATCTGAATGCATGGAGTATATCGGATAGTTTTGAGGTCTATCTTGGATGCTTACTATGTATTTCATGAAAGTTTCTCTGTACAGTTTCTTGGGTTGTCCAAACAAAAAAAAATTGGCATATGACATATCAAGTTGGAGGGATCCTTGAAGCTTGTCTCTCCAAGTTCTGGGTAATAGCATGCCATATTTTGGTGGGATGTCAGCCACTACAATGTCCATGAGGATGCTCTTGGCAAGATATTGGACTAAAGTAATACACAAATCTTTAATTAACCCTAGACATTCTACTTGACTTGAATGAAAGGAGAACAAGTCTTTGTAAGGTTTAGTAATGTCTAGTTTCAATTTTTCCATTACTTATTTTGGCATTAGGTTGTGAGAAGCCCCAGAATCTAACATGGCATTGTGTTGTATTTTGTCATGAATATTAAGGCTAATGTAAAAGGGGGGAACTCCTCCTTCTTGTGATTTTCCATTAACATATGGTCCAAATATTAATTATGGTTTATCATCAAACAAGTTAACTGAGTCTTCATTTTCAGTAATGCTCAGGGTCTGATTTACCTGTGATTTGTAAGTTTCGTTCTTATCTAGTTCAGTCAAAGGGATTGAAATTTTCATCTTGGATATCTCTGCTCCAAAATTGAATGATGAGGAAGGGTTGTAAGCCTTTGAAACAAGTTTTTGAGTGGAATTATCTTCCTTTTGTTTACTTGGTATTTCCTTATGGGGAATTTCAAATCTGGCATTATAGGTGTTTTTCTCTAGTTCTTTAAGCATAACTGATGTGTATGGTTGCTCAACAGAGGGTTGGTTGGTAGTTATTTCTTCAATGATGGGACTAGGGGGATTTTGATTTGGTCTAGGGAGGATTTGAGGTACCTCTGAAACAAGAAATGTATTTGTTATTTTGGGTTGATTTTCTATTGCTTTCTTATTTTGGTCACGAGGACCAACATTCTTTTTTCTTCTCAAGTTATATTGTTTGTGCACTTCAAATATGGCAGAGTCATATCCCTATTTGACTCTCCAGACTGGGTTTGCAGTTGTTGTAACATATGCAATTCTTCCTCATCCTGGGAGAAGAATACAAGGTTTTGATCGTCTAATCCCATTAGATTGATTTGGGTATCTTGTTCTGCATCATCAATATCAAATGATTTTGCTTAGTTTTCTTGAAAAGGGGGCCTAATGTTTTGATTAGGTTCATTATTTCCTGTGTTTTGGTTTTGATTTTGGTTTTTTCTGAAATTATCCTTCCTAACTGGGGGTGCTTATTGATTATCCCATGTTTTTCTATCTAGGTTGTCAACTCTATCCATGTTTCTTTCTACAGTTTTTGCTAAAAGATCTACTTTACCATCAGACGTTGAAGCTTCATCAACAAATCCTACTCTCCTTTCTAACTTTTCTCGAGCTTTTTTGGCTAAAATATTAGCCTCTACTTTTACTGCATTGGTTTGGCTTTGCTCTAGGGTTGCAGGCTCTCTTTCCCTAATTTGGTATGCCATATCTAGATCAAAACCATCAGGGAACTTCATCATTGCAAGATCAGGACGAGGCTTAAGGTTGGCCAGGATGGCATTGTAAGTTCTATTAAACATGGTGTACTAGTCTTGAACTGATGCTTTAGGACCTCTCCTAATGTTCTCATACTCATAAAGTATTTGCAATGGGTATTTCTTCCTCTCCCATCTCTAATGAACATCCTATGAAGGTTTGTCATATTTGCAATACTACCAGCAGCTAAGTTTCTAAACCAGTTTCTAACTTCCCCAACTAATGTTTGGGTAAAAAGACTCATTCCTACATCTACATCATTTATCTCATGTAACTCAAAATAATCATTCTTTTTGTTAACATGTTGTTGAGCAGTTTATAGGCCTATAGCATCAAATAGTTGAATTTTGCTTTGATAGTCCCGAGGTAAGTCATGTAACTAACCAGTTAACCCTAAAGGGGAATATCTATTGGGCATGGCTAAAGCCTTGGCTTGGCTTGGGGATAAGGGAAGATTAGTTTTGGTTGAGGTGGAGATAGATGAGCTAGCAATGCTTACAGTTGAAAATGGAAGATTTCCAATTGAAACTGGAGTATTAACAGTGGAATTTGGAATATTAACAGCTGAAGTTGGAATGTATACAAATGAAACTAAAACATTAACAGTGGATGAAGGGGTTTCTATAACAAAAATTGGGATAAAAGGGACAATTGTGTGTATAGGGGAGATGGAAGTATCTATAAGTGAACTCGAAGGGCTAATGGGTGAAGTGGGAGTGTCTATACGTGGAAACAAGATTCTAGATTGTAATGGGAGTTTTGGAATGAATGGGCCGGTGGAATGAACTGTAGTAGAAATAATAGATGGTGTGGTAGTGATGGAAGGGGTATTAATAGTGTTGGAGGATTGAGCAGAAAGTTCAGCAGTTAGAGCAGTATTAATTTATGATAGTGGAGTGTTTAGAATATATTCGTCAATTGATATATTAGCTCTTTGAACTTCAAAGTCTGCAATAAAATCATGATCTAGAACAGTTTCATTAATCACCCTTTCAAATTTTGTTCTAAACAATGAGAGATCGAATTGCACATCAAAAGGTAAATCTTCTAAAAACAACCACTCATCAGGACATGAATTAGCTTTAATTAATGGTGTTTTATCAGCTAAACTCTCTTCTTTTTTGGATTTTCTTATAATTTTGTTTGGATCATCTGCAATAACAATATAGTTTAGATCTGAGTTAGTCCTAGTATAATGAGTTTTTCTGGTAGCCATAATTATAATTTTTTAAATGTTTTTTAGTGTAAATTTTAAAACTTCTGTAAAAATTGACTTTAAGGGGCTCAAGATGATGATTAAGATTTCCTTACAGTTTTAGGAGACCAAGGTTTACGTCCCCAGTATGGTTGCCACTATGTTATCACTCAAAACTTTTCCTTAGAAGTTTTCAAAGAAGGGAAGGCTTCGAGGTAACCACAAACCAACTTCTAAGCATAGGCTCTAGCCGACCTATGGCTCAGAGAGGGCTCTCTCTATATAATTTAGCTATGTTTACTTAGATATTAGGCTAGTTCTAGAGTTCAAGGGGGCTTTTGATTTGTATGAAGATTTGGTGGTGAAATCCTTAAAATAGGCAAATAGATTGATGCCTTTAGGCCATTGGGAAATGGAGTCAAAGAAGGGGCAACAAAGCTATAGTTAACTCACTAAAGGGAATGTTCAACTGGCAAGATAGTAGAGTGAAGTACAAATTCATGGACTAAATGGTGCAATGAGTCTTAACGGAGGTGAGACGACAATCAAGAATCCTCAGAACGAGGCTAAGATGGGGGAACAACAATGAATCATGAGTAAAGAGAAATTAAGAATCCTTTACTATAGACCTGAGGACAAACTACGGAAGCTAAGGAGCAGTAAAGAATTCCCTAACTAAAATAGATTAAGAGAAAACATTAAGAATGTATAACAGTAAGATAGAGTGCAGTTAAGCAAATTCTAAAATAATATTCAA
The DNA here is from genome assembly GCA_000404065.3 of Pinus taeda. Lineage (NCBI taxonomy): Eukaryota > Viridiplantae > Streptophyta > Pinopsida > Pinales > Pinaceae > Pinus > Pinus taeda. Next base: position 87,411 of record APFE030703679.1, on the reverse strand, counting down.
GTTAAAACATTTAGACTTCTGAAACATTTAAGATTATGAAACAAATCTAAGAGAGATAAAACAACACAAGAGAATTACTCATTTGTACTCCACTTTACACATGAATCGCTTGAAATATCTGATCTTTATTCAACAATCAAGCATGTTGGCACAGTCAGTGATACAAAAGCTTTTATTGTCTTTGAACAAAATTCTCTTGAAAGTATAATACTCCACACATACATGCTTCGCTTTGTGAAGTATTAATACAAAATGTCTTTACAAAATATCCCAAACTAACTTGGGAATTAGTCTAGGAAAGTCAAAATATCTTCTTGCAGGAAGATAGTGACAACTATTGAATTATTTTCTTGTTGTCCCTTTTATTGTGGTTTAGCTGGAAGTTTATGGTTGCTAATGCTCTGTGCTGGCCAAGGGATGCTATATTCTATACTGATACTCTTTGACACGGATACTCTTTGACACTGTAAACTTTGAATTTGATGCTCTTTTACCTCTTTGACTGTGTGTTTGACCTTTTACTGTGTTTCGCTATAGTAAGTCAGTCAAATTTTCCCATTCTTAATCTGTTGGTAATTGGATAATCAACATTCTACGGTAAGTTTCATCTTCCTTAGTGTATTTGGAAAATGAGGGCTTATTTACAAAAAGATGTTTTACCTCATTCTAGAGGTAAGTAGATTTTCAAAGGCACTATACAGTACCTTTCTTGTTGGTATTCCTAAAACCTGTGAAGTAGCCACTTGTTGCCTTGCTGCATCCCTGAGTTTGTCATTGTAATATCCTTGTTCCATAAGTTTATCATGAAGGAATAAGGGATTAGGTAATCCCTTTTCCTTCAGCATCTCAAACTTAGCCGTGAACCTGTCAACGACTACTTGCATTTCCTTGCTCTTTTCCTCTAACGTATGCAGAAGGTCCCTCTTGGTGAGGACTTTCGTTACCTCCAGAATAGTAGCAGTCCTGTCTTCAATTTCCAATTCCTGTATTTGGTACTTGTTCTTTGAATTTAAGAACTAGATGAGCCTGGTAGAATCTCTAGGCCTGTTACCTAATTCTATCTTCACCTTTTCAACAGCCTTTGTTATTAATCTTGTGAGATCAATCTGATCGAATATGACCTATATGGATGGCCAAATATCATTGACACAGTCAATGATATTGGCCCACGGTTTTTCCTTGGTTTCTCCAAGAGGTTCCTCTAGTGTCAAGTCCCTTTCCATTAACTTGAGCTTTTCCTTTATCCTTGTAGCCTTCTGTTCCTCCTCTTTTTGCATAATCTTGGCAAGCTTATAGTCTGTTTCTACGTTTGCCACCTATTCCTTTAGCTTGTTTATCTCATTTGTCTAAATAGAAATTTCTTCCATGGAATGAACATGCTTGGTTGCTTCATCTGTTGCTATACCTATTGTTGTTGTAGAAGTTGCCGATGTAGATGCTACAATGGTGATGGGCAAGGCAGTCCCTATAGGAGTTTTTGGAGCTAATGTAGCTGTCAATGTAGATGGTACTGTAGTGGTTACTGTAGGGATAATAGTTGCAGGTGTGGTCCTAACTTCATCTTCATTCAAGTGGATTAAGGCATCCAATTCCTTCTCCATAATCTTCAACTGATCATTCAACTTGAGGACTAAATTCATTAAGTCCTCATGCTGAGTTTGAGATTATAACACCTCCTGTGTTTGTGGATGATAAAAGAAGGGTATCTTTAGTGGCTTCTTCAGTGAAGCAATGTCCTTGTTCTTCTTTTTTATTAACTCCTCTATTGTTTTGATATCGTTGGGATCATGTCCCATCTCTATGATCAAGTCATCCAAAGACTTGATTCTGTTATCCTTGGCTTGTGATGAAACCTGTTCAAGCCGATACTGAGCTGAGATGTTGTTCAGGGAATTTTGAAGTTGATGAACAACTATGGACTTCCCTGTCAGGGTGGAGTAAATCATTTCTCTAGCCTTCTTGTGAAACTCTATTTGGTCCACAGGGTGAATATCCCTGGCCAACACCTCAAAACCAACCTTTTTATAGTCAGTGGGTGCCCTTGGTTGCTGCACAATTGGTTGAATGGAGGACACCTGCATCTTCCCCTCTTTGATGTCAAAGGATGACATCAATCTATTTTGACCTAGAGTAGAAAGTTTGAAAAGCTAAGCATATGTCTCAACTTTCAACCTTTCATTACTCATTTTTATCTCTTTGAATTTGTCTTTGATACTTTGATCCTGGTCTGCTGACCTAATGAAAGACAAGGCCTCTACACTCATCTGTCTCTGTATCATCTACATTCCTGAGGATCATGGGGGACATGTTTCCTCTGAAGGAGTAGTACCTTTTCTCCTTTCTCGCTTAGAATCAGTTATTTCAAGCGAGCCATCGGTGTCTTCTTGTTCTGAGATAGGATTGAGTCTAGGCCTTTACTTTGTCTTTTTTCATATCAGACATTGAAGGCTTGTGTCCCTGAACTTGATCCTTCATCCCTCCCCATTTTGGGATTTTCCTCCTCATTCAGAGTAGTGTGCATGATAGGGGGAGTACTCATTGTCCCTTCCTGAGGTGATAATAGAAGAAATGAATTTTCATCAAGATGATTTTCCAGATCTAATAATGTGTTTTCCAAGGCAACTTCAGTATTGTCCCTGTCCTCTAAAGTGTTTTCCACCCATTTGAACTGGTTGGTATACTTTTCTATCTCAGGGAGATGGTGATGGATATAGGGAGCCATCTTGTTTTTTCTGCCTTCTTTTGCAGATGAAATCCAAGGGATCATAACTCCATATGAAGCTTTGTTTTAAATTTAATCTCTGAAGGATCGGGTTTTCCTCCTTTCCAGCTTCTCTGCTATTACAAATAAAAGGACCCAATTGGTCTATGATCTTGAGTTGGTCTTTCTTTTTTGCTTTGACAAAGTTTACCTCATCTGAATTTATTATCTGCCTATAGTACTCTAGGTAAAATAATCTCATTGGGAGGTATTTAGGTAGTTTGTATGCGGCAACCTGGCCCCCATAAATTCTGATTTCAGTGTGGTTTTGGTACAAGTATCAATCTCCCATCTGATGATTGATGTTTAATTGAAGGACTCTCCTGATCTCAAGACGGATTCTTGATGGAGGGGTTCCACTAAGAATGGTCATCACAGGGTGGACAAAGCAATCTATGAATTCATTGTATGAATAGGGGGAGGAATATTAATGAATCAATGGGGTCCATAAGATTACTGATATTGGTTGGCCCTTGGTGGCCAAATTTTGCAAGGTAAGTGGGAATTTATCTACTTGGAAGTAGAGAAACATGTGGTATAGTACTGAGGAGTACTTGAAAACTTTTTCATTTCCAATTCTTGTGAATTGCTCATGCATTTTGTCAACTATGAATGTGGCAAAGTCATAAATAGTTGCAGGAGGCTGTCTTGGGGTGTAGATGGACATGAAAGCCAGGATGATTTCATCAATGTACTCACTTGTGGAGTAACCCAAAATACAAGATATCATGGATGCAATATTTCGGCCCCAAGGAGAAAATATAGTTGCCACATACGGAGGGGGTTCTTTGGGGGTATACTTCTCTTCTATGATGAAGGTTTGGATCAATTGGGCCAATCTTGCAGAGCTAAGTTTGGGATATAAGTCTAACAGGTCTCCAGTTGAGAGGGGAGTTAGATTTGGCCCTAGCTGGAGCTACAACATCTCATTGACAGAGTTAAGAGTGATGGTGAAAAGGACCTTCTAGTCATAAGACATGATGGTTCTGTGACTGGGGATGTAGCAGGCATGGCACATATGTACAATTTCAGGGAAAATATGGACTTGGGGGAACTGGTACTTGGGCAAATTTGACTCCCAAAGGCAAATTTCATCATCATGGTTCATGAACTTGTCCCTACCTTGGCAATTTATTTGAGCAGGAGCTCTATGAAAGAGGTATCTCTTATCTAGAAATCTCTATGAGCTAAGGGAAGGTGGTCTAGGTCCAAATGGGGCATGGAGATGGGTATCACGTTAAATTCATTAGGGGCATCCATAATTTGGTTCTTGTGGATTCGAATTAGGCTTGCTCAAGGCTGAATTGGGGTTTTTAGAGGTAGTTTGGTAGTTTTGAGGTTTGAGTCTTCAGCAAGGTGCAGTATGGAGTCTATTGGAGTAATTTTTAATTAAGTTTTAAGTTTAACAAAATACTCAATGACTGGTATAACTTGAAATTGACAGGGTACTTGGTGAATTCAGGTTTAAATACCTGAAACTAAGGTAAATTGACTATGAGCAGGGTAACTGGTAGCTACAATTGGTCGAAGGGTTCTTATGGAAGCTTCATAGTTGGCTGGGTCGTCTGTGGCATTCACTTGAGTGAAAGTTTCACGTGGGTTGACGACTTCATTGGTGTTGTGCATGTGTAGAAGCTTGAAGGCGGAAATTCAGCTAAAAAGACATTTTTGGGGATTTTTGGTTTTCATATGGAAAAAATGTTTTTTGGCGGGTACGGGTCAATATTGATTGATTTGTCACATAGCACGGAGGCAGTAAGTGATTGATTTTGCACAGCTTATAGGCGTTGGGTGGTATTTGGTAGGGGCTGCTCGATTCCATTCAGCGACTGACATGTCAACAGGGTGGTCTTGTGGAAAACAATGTTTTCGAGTGTGTATCATCAAGCGGATGATGCTACTCGAAATGGATTCAGGGCGGTGGATCTAGGCCTTTAGATCAGATGGTGGTCGGGGCGCGATTGTGTGCGTAGGTTTTTTGGGGGGCTTGGCGTGCATTTTAAATATGGCAGTATTAAGATTAATGGTGGATTAAGGCGGAGGGCTTAATCATGGTTTTGCCTAACTTAATCGCAGATCGATTAGTTAGTGGGTTTTTGTTGGGTTTGATGTGTCTTATAGTTTATATTTAAAATAGGGTATAATGATAAGTTTATATAGGAAATTAATATATACGGGAAAAGGGTTATTAATGGAAATTAATATATAATAGTTAGAAGTTAATATGAAAACATCGGGAATGAATAGCACTAAGCATAATGTATTTCCTGTGATTTGTTTGTTTTTCTCATATATGCATTATAACTTAGGCTAAAGCATTCTTGTGGGATATTTATATGAAAGGGGAATTTACATGGGGGTGATTACTTTCCCTGGGCAAATAATATTTTAACCTGAGGAAAAAGGGGTTTTATTAGGGAAATGAATGACATGAAGGGGGGATGAAGTTTTATGAGGGGAATTTGGTACTTGGTATCTATAAGCCATTGAGTCGAGGGTCTGGTCCCTCCAGAAGTCAGAGAAATTCTCTGAGCCCCTTTGACTTAGAGTTTTTTAGTACTTAGAACTTTATTATAGGAAATTAGTTAAGTAAATAGGTAAAATGAATGGGGGAAGTTAATCAATTGACCTTGAAACCCATCTTCATGCTTGATTGACCATTTACATTTGAAACCTATGATGAGAAATGATAAATATGCTTTTTTCCCTATCATCATATTTCTGCAACCTTTCTTCTACTTACACATCTACTTGTCCTACCATTTTTTCCTTCACTCTACTAGGGTGCATTTAGACTAGAAAACCCTTATTAAAACATTTTATTTTATTTTCACAAAGAAAACTATGTAATTCTATCATTATATCATCTAAGGGCTTGGATTAAACTGATGAGCTCCTTTTATTTTACTCTACCTAATCTAATGATCTGCCAAGATTAAACAATTTGGTCAGATTTTATTCTCTAACTATCAACATGAACTTTAAAGCATGGCATAATCAAGATTAAATAGTTTGATTACCCTAGATTGTGGCATGAATCACAAGCTGCATATAATCATTATTTTGCATAAAGAAAATAGCAGTTGCATTTAGACTTGCACACTTTCATGGTCTCTTTTTATTTTTTGGGGTTCATATTTTTTACTTTTTTTTTGGACCTTTTTCTTTATTCCTTTTGTCCTTTAATTTTTCGTTTAGGACATACCCTCTTTTCATTTTTTATTTTTCAATATGGAAAACATTTGCAGAAAGCAAAGGTATGTACATATTACAAGGCTTAACCTTATCCATTATGGTTGCTAATGCTCTATGCTGGCCAGAGGCTGTTATCTTCTATACTGATACTCTTTGACACAGATACTATTTGACACTGTAACCTTTGAATTTGATGCTCTTTTACCTCTTTGACTGTTTGTTTGACCTTTTAGTGTGTTTTGCTATCGTAAGTCAGTCAACTTTTCCGATTCTTAATCTATTGGTAACTGGATACTCAACATTCTACGGTAAGTTTCATATGCCTTAGTGTATTTGGAAAATGAAGGCTTATTTACAAATAGATGTTTTACCTCATTCTAGAGGTGACTAGATTTTCAAAGGCACTGTATAGTACCTTTGCTGTTGGTATTCCTGAAACCTGTGAAGTAGCCACTTGCTACCTTGCTACATCCCTAAGTTTGTCGTTGTAATCTCCTTGTTCCATAAGTTTATCATGAATGACTAAGGGATTAGGCAATCCCTTTTCCTTTAGCTTCTCAAACTTAGCCATGAACCTGTCAATGACTACTTGCATTTCCTTGCTCTTTTCCTCTAACTTATGCATAAGGTCCCTCTTTGTGAGGACTTTTGTTACCTCCAGAATAGTAGTCGTACTGTCTTCAATTTCAATTCTTGTAGTTGGTACTTGTTCTTTGAATTTAAGAACGGGATGAGCCTGGTAGAATCTCTAGGCCTATTGCCTAATTCTATCTTCACTTTCTCAACAGCCTTTGTTATCAATCTGATCGAATATGACCTATATGGATGGCCAAATATCATTTACAGAGTCAATGATATTGGCCCACAGTTTTTCCTTGGTTTCTCCAAGAGGTTCCTCTAGTGTCAATTCTCTTTCCATTAACTTGAGCTTTTCCTTTATCCTTGTGGCTTTCTATTCCTCCTCTTTCTGCATTATCGTGGCAAGCTTATAGTCTGTTTCTAAGCTTTCCACCTATTCCTTTAGCTTGTTTATCTTATTTGTCTGAATAGAAATTTCTTCCATGGCATGAACAAGCTTGGCTACTTCATCTGTTGTTGTACCTGTTACTGTTGTAGAAGTTGTTGATGTAGATGCTGCAATGGTGATGGGCAAGGTAGTGCCTATAAGAGTTTTTGGAGCCAATGTAGCTGCCAATGTAGATGGTACTATAGTAGTTACTGTAGGGATTATAGTTGCAGGTGTGGTCCTGACTTCACCTTGATTCAAGTGGATTAAGGCATCCAATTCCTTCTTTGTGCTCTTCAACTGATCATTCATCTTGAGGACTAAATCCATTAAGTCCTCATGCTGAGTTTGAGACTGTAACACCTCCTGTGTTTTTGGATGATGAAAGAAGGGTATCTTTAGTGGCTTCTTTAGTTCAGAAATGTCCTTGTTCTTCTTTTTTTTAACTCCTCTATTGCTTTGATATCATTGGGATCATGCCCCATCTCTATGATCAAGTCTTCCAAAGACTTGATTCTATTATCCTTGGCTTGTGACGAAGCCTGTTCAAGCTGTTATTGAGCTGAGATGTTGCTCAGGGAACATTGCAGTTGATGAACAACTATGTTCTTCCCTGTTAGGGTGGAGTAGATCTTTTCTCTAGCCTTCTTGTGAAACTCTATTTGGTCCATAGGGTGAATATCCCTAGCTAACACCTCAAAATCAACCTTCTTATATTCAGTGGGTGCCCTTGGTTGCTGCACAATTGGTTGAATGGAGGACACCTGCATCTTCCCCTCTTTGATGTCAAAGGATGACTTCAATCTATTTTGACCTAGAGTAGAAAGTTTGAAAAGCTAAGCATATGTCTCAGCTTTCAACCTTTCATTACTCATTTTTATCTCTTTGAATCTGTCTTTGATACTTTTATCCTGGTCTACTGACCTAATGAAAGACGAGGCCTCTACACTCATCTGTCTCTATATCATCTACATTCCTGAGGATCACGGGGGACATGTTTCCTCTGAAGGAGTAGTACCTTTTCTCATTTCTCGCTCAGAATCAGTTATTTCAACCGAGCCATCAGTGTCTTCTTGTTCTAAGATAGGATTGAGTCTAGGCCTTTACTTTGTATTTTTTCATATCAGACATTGAAGGCTTGTGTCCCTGAACTTGATCCTTCATCCCTCCCCATTTTGGGATTTTCCTCCTCATTCAGAGTAGTGTGCATGATAGGGGGAGTACTCATTGTCCCTTCCTGAGGTGGTACCTATACAAATGAATTTTAATAAAGTTGATTTTCCAGAACTAATAATGTGTTTTCCAAAGCAACTTCAGTATTGTCCCCGTCCTCTAAAGTGTTTTCCACCCATTGCAATTGGTTGACATACTTTTCTATCTCAGGGATACGGTGATGGATATAGGGTGCCATCTTGTTTTTTTTCCTTCTTTTGCAGATGAAATCCAAGGGATCATATCTCCATATGAAGCTTGGTTTTAAATTCAATCTCTGAAGGATCAGGTTTTCCTCCTTTCCAGCTTCTCAGCTATTAGAAATAAAAGGACCCAATTGGTCTTTGATCTTGAGTTGGCCTTTCTTTTTTGCTTTGACAAAGTTTACCTCATCTGAATTTATTATATACCTATAGTACTCTAGGTAAAATAATCTCATTTGGAGGTATTTAGGTAGTTTGTATGTGGCAATCTGGCAGCCATAAATTCTGATTTCAATGTGGTTTTGGTACAAGTATCAATCTCCCACCTGATGATTGATGTTTAAATGAAGGACTCTCCTGATCTCAGGACTGATTCTTGGTGGAGGGGTTCCACTGAGCATGCTCATCACAAGGTGGACAAAGCAATCTATGAATTCATTGTATGAATAGGGGGAGGAATATTAATGAATCAATGGTGTCCAAAATATGACTAATCTTGGTTGGCCCTTGGTGTGCAACTTTTGCAAGGTAAGTGGGAATTTATCTACTTGGAAGTAGAGGAACATGTGGTATAGTATTGAGGAGTACTTGAAAACTTTTCCATTTCCCATTCTTGTGAACTGCTCATGCATTTTGTTAGCTGTGAATGTGGCAAAGTCATAAATAGTTGCAGGAGGCTGTCCTGGGGTGTAGATGGACATGAAAGCCAGGATGATTTCATCAATGTACTCACTTATGGAGTAACCCAAAATACAAGATACCATGGATACAATATTTCGGCCCCAAGGAGAAAAGGTAGTTGCCACATATGGAGGGTGTTCTTTAGGGGTATACTTCTCTTCTATGATGAAGGTTTGGATCCTTTGAGCCAATCTTGCAGAGGTAATTTTGGGATATAAGTCTAACAAGTCTCCAATTGAGAGGGGAGTTAGGTTTGTCCCTAGTTGGAGCTGCAACATCTTATTGATGGACTTAGAAGAGATGGTGAAAAGGACCTTCTAGTCATAAGACATGATAGTTTTGTGACTGGTGACGTAGCAAGCATGGCATATATGTACAATTTCAGGAAAAATATGGATTTGGGGGAACTGGTACTTGGGAAAATTTGACTCCCAAAGGCTAATTTCATCAGTATGGTTCAGGAACTTGTCCCTACTTTGGCAATTTATTTTGAGCAGGAGCTCTATGACAGAGGTATCTCTTATTTAGAAATCTCTATCAGCTAAGGGAAGGTGGTCTAGGTCCAAATGGGGCATGGAGATGGGTATCACGTTCAATGTAGTAGGGGCATCCATAATTCGGTTCTTGTGGATTCGAATTAGGCTTGCTCAAGGTTGAATTGGGGTTTTTAGAGGTAGTTTGGCAGTTTCGGGGTTTGAGTATTCAACAAGGTGTAGTATGGAGTCTATTGGACTAATTTTTAATTAAGTTTTAAGTTTAAAAAAATACTCAATGACTGGTCTAACTTGAAATTGACAGGGTATTTGGTGAATTCAGGTTTAAATACCTGAAACTGAGGCAAATTGACTCTGAGCAAGGTAACTGGTAGCTGCAATTGGTCGAAGGGTGCTTATGGAAGCTTCATAGTAGACTGGGTGGTCTGTGACATTCACTGGAGTGAAATTTGCACATGGGTTGACGTCTTCGATGTTTTGCAGGTGTCATGCATGCATATAGAAGCTTGAAGGCGAAAATTCAGCTAAAAGAACATTTTTGGGGCTTTTTGGTTTTTATATGGAAAAAATGTTTTTTTGCGGGTACACGTCAATATTGATTGATTTGTCACATGGCAGGGTGGCAGTATGCAGTTAATTTCGCACAGCTTATGGGCATTGGGTGGTATTTGCTACTGGTCGTTCGATTCCATTCAGCGACTGACACGTCTGCAGTTCAGTCTCGTGGAAAACAACTTTTTCGGGCGTGTATCATCAAGCGGATGATGCTACCCAAAATCAATTCAAGGCGTTGGATCTGGGCCTTTAGATCAGATGGTGGTCAGGGCGCGGTTGCGCATGTAGGTTAGTTGGGGGGCCTGGCGGGCATTTTAAATATGGCAATATCGAGATTAATGGTGGATTAAGGTGGAGGGCTTAATCATGGTTTCACCTAACGTAATCGCATATCAATTAGTTAGTGGGTTTTTGTCGGGTTTGATGTATCTTATAGTTTATATTTAAACTAGGGCAGAATGATCCGAATGGAAAATGGCCCCTTGTATTGGTTATCTATGGTATTGATCCATGATTTTAGGAAGAAGCTTGCCTATATAAAGAAAAGGAGATCACTTGGCTAATTCATTCTTGCAAATCGAATATCTTAAGATCTGCAATATTGGGTGATGTATCTTATAGTTTATATTTAAACTAGGGCATAATGATCCGAATGGAAAATGGCCCCTTGTATTGGTTATCTATGGTATTGATCCATGATTTTAGGAAGAAGCTTGCCTATATAAAGCAAAGGAGATCACTTGGCTAATTCATTCTTGCAAATCGAATATATTAAGATCTCATAAGTTTATATAGAAAATTAATATATACGGGAAAAGGGTTATTAATGGAAATTAATATATAATATTTAGAAGTTAATATGAAAACATCGGGAATGAATAGCACTAAGCATAATGTATTTCTTTTGATTTGTTTGTTTCTCGCATATATGCATTATAACTTAGGCTAAAGTATTTTTGTGGGTCTTTTATATGAAAGGGGAATTTACATGGGGGTGATTACTTTCCCTAGGCAAATAATATTTTAACCATAGGAGGGGAATTTGGTACTTGGTATCTATAAGCCATTGAGCCAAGGGTCTGGTCCCTCCAGAAGTTAGAGAAATGCTCTGAGCCCCTTTGACTTAGAGTTTTTTGGTACTTCGAACTTTATTATGGGAAATTAGTTAAGTAAATAGGTAAAATGAATGGGGGAAGTTAATCGATTGACCTTGAAACCAATCTTCATGCTTGATTGACCATTTACATTTGAAACCTATGATGAGAGATGATAAATATGTTTTTTTCCCTATCATCATATTTCTGCAACCTTTTTTCTACTTACCCATCTACTTGTCCTACCATTTTTTTCTTCACTTTATTAGGGTGCATTTAGACTAGCAAACCCTTATTAAAACATTTTCTTTTCTTTTCACAAAGAAAACTATATAATTCTATCATTATATCATCTGAGGGCTCAGATTAAACTGATGAGCTCCTTTTATTTTACTCTACCTAATCTAATGATCTGCCAAGATTAAACAATGTGGTCAGATTTTATTCTCTAACTATCAACATGAACGTTAAAGCATGGAAAATCAAGATTAAATAGTTTGATTATGCTGGATTGTAGCATGAATCACAAGTTGCACACAATCATTATTTTGCATAAAGAAAATAGTAGTGGCATTTAGACTTGCACACTTCCATGGTCTCTTTTTATTTTTTGGGGTTCATATTTTTCACTCTTTTTTTTGGACCTTTTTCTTTATTCTTTTTGTCCTTTAATTTTTCTTTTAGGAAATACCCTCTTTTCATTTTTTATTTTTCAATATGGAAAACATTTTCAGAAAGTAAAGGTATGTACATATTACAATGCTTAACCTTATCCATTCAAAATTATGACTCCTATTGGTATAGGAACCTAACAGGTAGAGGAGCAGAAACGTGAAGATGGTTTCAATATTTCCTCCCTTTTTCATAATTTTCCATGTCAAACTAATGAGTTTCCACTCTTGGATGAGGCTCAATCTCCTAATCTTGGTAGAGAATCCAATGCAATAAGTTCTTTGAATCAACCCCCATCCTTGAGCAGTAATCATTCCAATATTTCCTTATGTTCGTGAAAAATGCCCAATCACATCATATGAACCTTCATTTTCTCATGAAGATTTTAATTTAGATCTAGAATCTGGTTTAGTCAAACAAGATGTTCATATCAAAACTTCCTCTTCACTTAGGTACCCCTTGTTTCCTGCCATTTGCAATGCACCTATTTGTGACAAAGATACTCCCCGATCTTGAGTTTATTCACTTGTTGAGTTATCCCCTCAACTGACACAAGGCGATGAGGCTGTTGATGATGAAATTGAAAAATGTCAGATCATTGAGAACCCTTCCTACCCCTCATCATATCTTCTCTTACATGAGGACAAATCTTCAAAACAATTTTCTCAAGATATCTCATTGATGCATTTATATTTGAATTTGTGATTAGGAGAGTCTTCCGATTTGAGCAATCTAGTTCTTGAATTTGAAAAATCCAATAAAATATGTGACAGAGATGGCTGCTATCTCATGAGAAGTGGTCTCATTGAAACCATCAATAACAACTATCTTCAAGCCATTTGTGATATGATTCAAGATTCCAAATGTGATTCTACAACCATGGAATATTCAAGGACCTGCGATGGAGTCAAGGCACTACAACCTTTGTTGATGGTTATGTCAGGACCTTGCGACTCTAGTAAGCCTCTCGAAATAAGTCAAATATGGTTTCTATTGCAAAATATGTCTCTTTGCATCGTTGCACTAGATGTAAATTTCCTTTGGAAAAATGTTTGGTATTCTAGGTGTGAATTTTCAAATCTTCAAGATTTTACTTTTGATTGAATTCGATAATTTTTTACAGTTCATTCATCTTGATGCAAATCTTTTGCGTCAAACTCTGGTTGGGAATGTGAATCTCTCATAGAGTCATAAAATTGCGAACTTGATCATTTTAGGGACTATATTTTCTCAAAGGAATCTTTCGTATCGAATTTTTCCCTTAATGGTTAGCTCCTTAGTCCTCTTACGAATTTTATATTGCAAATTTTTCCTATCATCATACCAGAAATCCTCTTGAGTAATAATGAATGCACAAGTTATCACAAAAATCAAGTTCTTCTTCATTCACCATGTCCCAACAGGTCTAATGTATTTGTTGTGACCACATCCTTTTTAAACTCTTTTATTACTACAATTCTTATATAGTTTTTCACCAGTTGCAGGAAAATGGTCAGTAATATTTGGCTCGCAAGGAACTTGGTTCAATTGTTTCAAGAATCCATGAGACTTTTCACATTGATTTTCTTCTCTTATTGCAAACTGGGAATCTGTTGCTTTAATCATCTCATCTAATCATTTTTATGTCTTTGTTGACTATCATTCAGCTTATCATTCTCCCATCAGCACATCAAATGACAGTTGTTTCACACCCCTTGAGCTTCATGGTTCAACATCTCTCTATTTATATTTTTTTCAAGTAGGAGATCCACTTCAACCTTTGCTGATGGTTATGGCAGGTCCTCACTACATTTCCATGACTGCTAAGAATTATCAGATCTACTTTCCCACTCCTCTAATTTAAAAATCATATTTTAAAATATTACAAGGTTTTCAAGAGAGCCATCATGAATTTTACGATCCAATAGTTGAATGGCTGAAACATTCTTACTTGGAAACCTCTGTAGCAAACAAAAAGTTTCAATATTTCCTCACGTTCACTAAGGAGCTTAGTTTAGATGAAGCCACATCAATAATATGCTTCCAAGGTTTGTTTAAAAATGGTACTCATCGAAAATTTAAGCATGTGGATTGGATGAAAGTAATGCTTGTGACACACTTTTCTACCCACGGGAAAGACCTTCATTTTCCTGTGCAAGTTTTTATATCTTCTATTGCACATCATTTTTTATTTATTTTAGTTGTTCATATCTTCGTGGATGCAGGTTGGGAATGACTATAATGGCTTCACTAGAAATTTCATTTCACGTGACCCTGACCTTCTTATTTTGATTTTCCATGTAGTCTATCTCCATTTTCTTATTCTGATTCTAGATTCTATTTTCTTTAGCCATTTTGTTCACTTGTCTTTTGGTTATGTTTCCTTGTTGTGTGTGTTTTTTTTTCATCTTGTCTTTCTTTCTTGTCGAATTTTCCCTTTTGTTTTCAGCATGTGAATAAGTGTAGTGTCTAGACCTGTTTTGGCTTCTTAGTATGTGTGTGGTTGAATTATAAAGTTTCTTATTTAAATATTCATTTTATATATGCAGTATGACTTGTTTAAATATTTATTTTCTTTAAGTAAACAAATTTTATATGTTTATAACCAAATTACTTACAAATATTAGTTCACAATTTACTATTGCAAAATGAAAAATAGAGTTTTTTTCACACTGCTTCAAACAACAAATTCCATAGTTCAATGTATTATTATTATCACCATCATCATCATATGTTGTTGTGAACAGAATTTACTTGAGGAAATAAGCCTCCTCTGCACAAGGAAAACACTCAATCTAATCGCGCCAAAATGACAACTCCATACAATCAAACATTCATGTGTGCAATTCTCACTTTTGTACATGCATTTATAAATAAAGAGAAATGGAACAAAATAGTGAGGCTTTCTGGTGGAACAACCTTCAACAACTATCATCATAATTACAATACTTGTAATCATATTGGAGTTCAAATGCTAGTCACAATAAATGCAATAGATATCTAATAGCCAAAAAATTTCTAGTCATTCATCTCTATTGTAAACAAAACTTGCCCAAACTAAAGAGTATTTGTGCTTCACATGACTTAAATAGTAATTGGAATAGTTACAACAACAACAATTGTATTCAGGTTCAAATCTTAATCATCATAGCTATCACTCAAATAAACATCACAAATGCAATAGGTATCACTAAACCAAAACTATTGTTAAAAGTTTACTTTCATTACCACCAATTTTTGTACCATTACATAGAATATAAAAGCTTAAAAGCGTAGTCTCATGAACTTATGTTCAATCAATGATGTTGAGAAACAATAAAGAATCCATAGTAATACAAGTTGACAAGTAAAACATTATCTAACAAATATTGATATAACTAGTAATAGGTTTCAACAATAGAACAGAGTAAACATAAATACATTTTAATTATCATTAATTATAAAACATTAGAAAATATATAAAATTTCAAAGGAAATACTAGAAAATAGATGTTCAATTAATATTTTGTGTACAATTTTCAAGAACCCACGTCCATACAAGCCCCAATTTGAAACATTATTGGAGGATCGTTTACATAATTTGTAAACATAATAAAAGATAGAAAAGGTAGTAATTATAATTCAAATAAGTTATGATTACAAAGTGATGGTCTAGAAAATAGCCCTTGTTGCAAAAATAATTCATGAAAATTCCAATACATTAGTCGTAGAGATAAATGCATTTGTCTCAATGAGGATTGCTATTGGCATCCCGTTGACTTAATCTCTAAAATTTATCTGCAAAAAATAACAAGGAACTACATTCAGGAACTAAACTATTACATCATAATGTACACAAAATATTTCAACAGTAAAATTCTTTGAAGGAAAAATAAAATGTTCCAATGTATTAAAATAATTAAAATATATAAAACCACAACCCAATTCTCTTTAGACCTCAAGTATGCTCCTAAATTTATTCTTCTTCTTCTTGCAAATGCAAAACTAAGGTAGAGCACTCTCCATTGAGACTAACAAAATTAATTAGCCATTTGCTAATTTACTCTACACTAAAATTAGTTATATCATCAAACTTTGTTTGTTGTGATTGTTAAAATTTTTCTAGATCACTCATGAACTTCTCCTTTACAATTAATCTAGACTAATTTGTATTACACAACCCGTTTAAATCCCAAAAAATAACTACCACCCTGAGATACACATATGCTCTTTGATTTTCTATGTCTCCACACTTACAAATAATGCCTTGCAATGTTTTGATTTTATGAGACCATGCAACCCTTATCTGCCTCATCTGATTAGCAACATGTTGACCTTTTTTAACTTTTTCTAGTTCAGATAATGAATCAAGCCCCCGACTAAAAGTTAATGTCTCATTGTATATGAATTCCCCATCTCACTCCAACTCACTCTTGACCAATTTGACAAAATACCTAGTTCTCTACTTTGAATTCCATAGATCAGAAACAACTTGCCATGCAAATCCAATAATCTGCAACCTTTCAAATATATTATTTGATATACAATTTCATTGCACTTAGAATATTGACAAGTTTCACAAATATATTAAATCTTCCAGGACTAGAAATTGCCAATGGAAGTCCACATATCACTAATTGTGTCTTTAGAAAATGACCTAGGATCAGGGTATATTATAGCTCTTTTATTTTTTCCTTTAGCTATAGATTTTTTTCCTTGCTGTCAACCAACAAAATTCACAAGTTCTTCACCACCAAGTTGATGCAATTTCATCAAACCTGGAGTTGCAACTGAAGACATATCGACATTCAATTATGTCTCTAACAACCTTTCTCTTAGAAAGTTGTGTCCTCTCAATATTGAATCTCTTACCACCTCTGTCATAATTTTCATCCAACAATATGGCAAAATGACCATCGAAATTAATGTCCCCTTCAGTAATCTCCTCCATTATTTTTTTATTTCCTTGCAAACAAGTACTAACCCTATGAGGTAGTACAATGTTATCAACTTCCATGCCCACAACGTCTTCAATGCTCTTTGTTTTAGGTGCACTCTTGCATCTAAATTATTCAATTTTATGAGATATTTTTGGACTTACTCTATGAGAAGGCTCTTCATAATACTGTTATGTAACCAACTCACAAAATAGAAGAAAATATAGATAAACGACTTCAAAATGAACCTCTTCGAGGGGGCAACCTCCTTTACATTACACAAATGAATAATTCTTGGATGATAGAAATGAAAAACCCTCCTTCATATATGTAATATTCTAAGGGGTCACAATAAAATCAAAGTTGAAATAACAATAATAATATAAGGGCATAAAAATAAGAATAGTTGGATTTTATGGGGCACAATAATAATAATATGGGGACAATAGGGGCACAACAATAACAACAAGGGATACAATGACAATAGTAATGAGGGAATCACTAGTATTATAGGGACCTAACATGCCCCTCTCCTTCAAAAAAGTGTTTTCCTCAATGCTTCAATAGTTCTGGATGCTTCTAGATAAAATTATCACCCTCCCATGTGGAATATTCAACGGGTAAGTTCACCCACTTGATGAGTTACTCTGAAATTGATCGATTTCGTAGTTGTCGTGTTCTTGTTTCTTTGACTTCTTCAGGTTCCAATATGATTTTTCCTTCCTTGTCAACTTTTCGCAATATTTTCTGAACTGGGATTTTGTCACTTATAACCTTCTTTAAGCATGAAACATGGAAAACTGGGCACACTCAGGAGTTGCAGGAAGCTCCAATTTGTATGCCATAGTACCAATATTTTGCAACACCTTGTATAGACCATAATACTTTGGTCATAATTTATTATCCTTCTTAGCTTGCTTGAGAGACATTTGTTTATATGGTTGTAGATATACAAATACCCAGTCACCTAAATCAAAATGTCTTTCGTTGCGATGTTCATCTGCCTGTTGTTTCATTCTATTCTGGCCAAATTGAAGTTGTCCTTTAAGAGTTGGAGAACTTGTTGTTGATGCTCGATGTGATCTTACACTTCTTGAACCTTAGAATTTTCTCTTAAATATGATGTGATGGATGGTGGATGATATCCATAAAGTGCCATAAATGGGGTCATTTTTGTTGCAGTATGGAAGGAAGTGTTATACTATATTTCAGCCAGAGGTAACCATTGGACCCATTGTGTCTATTTATCTAATACAAAGAAATGAAGATATCCTTCCAAACATTTGTTTACTATCTCAGTTTTCCCATTTGATTCAGGATGATAAGATGAGCTATGATCTAACTAAGTACCAAGACAAGAAAGTAATTCTGTCCAAAAATTTCCAGTGAAAATGGGATCTATGTCGCTTACAATAATCTTTTGGTTTCCATGTAGCTTTTGAATTGTTTCAATAAATGCAGTGAAACTTGTACTGGATTTAAATGGACGCAATAATGCACAAAAGTGTGCATACTTGGTAAGTCGGTCAACTACAACCATGATGACACTCTTTCCTTTGGACTTGGGTAAGCCTGTGATAAAATCCATTGAAACCTCCTCCCAATGTTGGCTTGGAATGGATAAAGGTTGTAGTAGACCTGGGGTCTTAATTGTTTCAACTTTATTTTGTTGGGAAACCAAACATTCTGCCACAAACTTTTGAATATCTGATTTAAGGCCATTCGAAAAAAATTCCTTCTTAACCCTATGGTAAGTTTTTAAAAATCCCAAGTTCCCTCCTAAGGGAGAGGTGTGGAATTCCATAAGAATATTTTGTTTGAGTTGGGAATTCTTACATAGGTATAAGCGATCTTTGTACCATAACGAATATTTTTTCCAACTAAATGTATCATATGTACTGGGATATTGTTGTAACTTTTGGAATGAGTGCCAACACTTCTTCATTCTTCTTCCATTCATCCCTTTCTTCATTTATCTAATCTAGTTGGATAATAGAAATGGCACAAAGAAATGCTTCCACATCCTCATCCTTTCTTGAGAATGCATCTGCCACAACATTTTTCTTCCCTTTCTTGTAGATGATTTCAAAGTCATAACCCAACATCTTTATTACCCATTTTTGCTTCCCTTATGAAGACAATATTCGTTCTAAAAATTATTTAAGACTATCATGATCTGTTTTCACCTTAAAGTGTCTTCCCAGTAGGTAGGGTCACCATTTACTAAGTTCATGTAGTATTGCCAAAATTTCTTTCTCATAAATAGCTTTGTGTAAATACTTTCCTTTGATTTGATGACATTCGAAAGCAATGGGTCTTTCTTCTTTCATTAAAACAAAACCAATTCCATTTCTTGAGGCATCACATTCCACAATAAAGGTTTTCGTGAAGTTCGGCGTAGCTGAGACTGGTTCTTGTCACATTTCCTCTTTAAGATGTTCAAAGGCCTTTGTTGCTTCTGGAGTCCGTGAAAATGCATCTTTCTTCAATAATGTTGTTAGAGGTGCTCCTATTCACCCATAATTCTTAACAAACTTGCAATGATACGTTGTCAACCTGAAAAATATTCACAAATTCTTTATGGATGTGGGGGTTTTCCATTCCTTAATGGCTTTAATTTTGCTAGGGTCTACCTTCACACCTTCATGAAATACAATATGACCCATATATTCCGCCTCTTGTACTCCAAACTAACATTTGGATATTTTTGCATATAATTGTTTCTCCTCCAATAGTTTGAGCACCCTGTTAACATGTTGAACATGATCCTTCCAAGACTTGTTGTAGATTAATATATCATCAAAAAATACTAGCACAAATTTTCTAAGGAAGGGTTTGAAAATAGAATTCATGAAACCTTCAAATGTAGAATGTGCATTGGTAAGGCCAAAAGGAAGAACCAAAAATTCATAATGACCCTCATGAGTTCTAAATGTTGTTTTTGGAATGTCTTCAGTATTCATTATGATTTGATGATATCCTGAACAAAGATCCAACTTGGTGAAGTAGATTTATCTATGCAATTCGTCCCATAATTTGTTAACGATAGGAATGGGAAATTTATCCTTAATAGTGAGCTTGTTGAGCTCCCTATAATCCGAACACATGTGCAATGAGCCATCCTTTTTGTGAACCAATACTACTTTAGTAGAGAAAGAACTTTGACTAGGTTGAATTATACCAGCCTTTAACATTTCTGCAACCATACGTTCAATTTTAATTTTTTGGGCATAGGGATATCTGTAAGCCATAATGTTTGGAGGAACAATTCTTTGAATCAAATGAATAGCATGATCATGATCACAAATAGGACGCCTTTGGGAGTCTCCAATACCTTGGAATGATTTTCCAAGACTTTTTGGGGATCTGGAGAAATAGATGATTTCGTGTGGGAACCTCTAACGAACATAATTGTGCAATTATGCCTCATTGTTCTTTCTTTAGAAGACTTTTCATTCTGTTAGAGATGATCATCTTTCTTGGTTTCCCTGTGATACCCCTTAATTCAACTTCCTTTCCTTTCTAAGAGAATTTCATGAAACGTTATTGAAAATTAAAAGCTATTATACCCAAGGATTATAGCCATTGGACTCCTAGTACAACATCAACACCACCCATTGGAATGGAAAGCAATGGGATATTAACTACATATTCTCCCATGGATAGCTTGATATTATGCCACTTTCCAGAGAAATTTATGGTTCCTCCACTTGCAACCATCACTTGACACTCTCGTGTTGGATATAGGAAGAAATTTAAGTCCTTGGTTATATTACAATGAATAGAAATATGATTACTTCCTGAAGCAATCAACACTATTACCTTTTTCTTCTTGATATGTCCTTCTATCTTGATAGTTTGAGGAGTGGTAATTCCAATCCATGAATAACAAGATATGGTCAAATTCATTTCTTATTTCTCTAGGGTTTGTTCCTGGTGTATATCTTCTTCTTTGACATTTCGTGTTGCTTTTCTTTTTCCCACTACAAGAAAAAGGTCATTGGTTAGGGTCATGCTTGTGACAGACCTTTAAGGTCTGTCACCAATGTCGCATATGGTGCCAATGTTTAAAAAAGCATTGTTGTAAGTGTATATAGTGATGTCCCTTTAAGGTTTGTCACCAAAGCCATTTTCAATGACACTTTTGGTGAGGGTCGTTAAAGGCCCGTCACTAATTCTCTCTTTGGTGACACTTTTGGTGAGGGTCATTAAAGGACCATCAATAATTCTCTCTTTGGTGATGCTTCTAGTGATGATATTTTATTGACCCTCACCAATGCTCTTTTTGGTTACTTTTGGTGATGGTCAAAAAATGTTCGTCATCATTGACCATTCCAATGAGCTTTTGATGACGCTTCGTGCTTGTGACGGACCTTTAAGGTCCATCACCAATGTCACATATAGTGACGGTCTTTAAAACAATGTTGTTGTAATTGTATATAGTGATGGTCCTTTAAGGTTTGTCACCAAAGCCATTTTTAATGACACTTTTGATGAGGGTCGATAAAGGCTTGTCACTAATTCTCTCTTTGGTGACACTTTTGGTGAGGGTCATGGTGAGCACCAATATTGTAGTAATAATTCTACAGAACCTGGGGCTTCCTTCTTTATTTTATCAACCCGGTAGTTCGTAACAAACTTGGAAGCGACGGTGTTGTATGCACAAGTACTAGGTCTTACTACAGGCTGTCACTTGGTCAGCTGGTGCATGATCACAAGGAGATTAAGCTAACTTCTATGATTTCTCATAAGAATCTTTTAACCATGATGAAAGAAATCTAACTCTAAAGAGGCTATTCTATTTGCAGAAAGAGAAGGAGAACTAAAATGAAACGCAAACCCTAGCAAACCTTAATTTATATATTAATCCTACTTTTGCAAGAAAAGAGATGAAAGCTAATGAAACAAGTGCTATTGACTACTGAAAAGATAAATTTCATTTACTCAAGCTACTTCTGAAAAGAAATGAGAAGAAAACATATTTTTGTGCTTTTGAGTGTTTTTATGTGGAATTATTATGCTTGTGATTTATCTGGTTGCGGTTGTGCAGAGGTTTGGTGGCAAAGGAAGATGGAGTTGGCTTTTGCAGAGGGTGAGGAAGGTGTGGAGAGGTCATAAGAAGCCTCTAGTACCCTTCTAGAGACTTTCATAGCGATCGGACTTTGAAAAATAACTCACAGAAAATTCTACAAGAGGCTACAAGGGATCTACAGGAGGATCTACAAGAGGAGGCCGAGAGCTATTTTTGGAGCTTTGAACGTGGAAAAATGATGGGAAAGGGGAACTGAAGGTTAGATGAAGGTGTTGAGGTGTCTAGAATTCATCAAGGAAAATCAAGAAGGAACGTGATGGTTGGATTTGTTCAAATGGCAAGAAATAAACTTTATGAAAAAACACAGAGATTATGGCAGATTGGCAAAACGTTGCGAATTAGTTGGGAAATATATGCGAAGTGAGCTAGTGCTAGCTATTTTATGGATGTATGGTGAGCTGAGATGTCCTACAAGATATCTGCACATTTACTTATCAAAACTGACAAAAGAAAGAACTAACTATACCATGAAAACAGAACTTTTTCTAGCTTGACCTAACTTCTGACCTACAAACAAAAAATGCTGAACAGTAACCTATGAACAGAAAAACATGCAGAGAGAACTATGGTAAATGAATAGGAAATGATCGAAGCAACTGAATCTGAACCATTATATCAATATTTCCAAATCAAGTTATCACACTAGCAGTTGCATGGAAGAGCAAAAATTCTGTTTTTGGTGGCAGCAGATGTGCCTTGACCTCAAATCATAGTCCCAGGAAGGGAGAAAGGAGATCAGGGCCTCTTTTTGGCCTTCTTGAATCTTATTCTGTCACTGCAGTAACCTACTTGAGAAATTGAAACAAAAACTACTATATTAACCATCAAAAACAACCTAATCTAGCAAAGTAAAATGAATCTATGCAACAGAAATTAACTCATGAATTGAAGAAAAAACATATAGGTACATAGTAGGAGGTTTTGGGTAGCTAGGTTTGGACCCTAACTGAAGAGATTCAGTGCTCTGAAAAATATTAGTGCTGGCTCAAAAACTATTTCATCTTCATTATCAAAAATAGCAGTTACATTACATAAACTGTTCTCAAAAGGAACTTGAAAATAAGTTGAACACAATGTTGCACAAAAGTGAAAAATTCTACTAATAACTAGCTAACCTACTGAGGCTCTAAGCCTCATTATTTATACAAATGGAGTCCTCCAACAGTCTTCCTAAAATCAAGGAACTTGGCTTCCTAGAACTGGAGATAAACAACAGTCCTACTTTACTTGCTCAGCTGCCCCTTGGAATCATCAATGTGGCCCTTTGTGCTTTGAGTTGTTGATGGATGATTCAAGGAAAGGGGTCATAAATGAAGGATACACCCCCCTACAAGTCCTCTTCCCTGTTTCCCTCAAGTTTTGGCTGCCATTTGCTCATAAATTTCTTGACTTTGTCAAAAATTGACCAAAAAATTTGCATAAGGCACAGATTAGATTACCTGGAAAAATGACTAACCCAATTCAATCCATTAGCATAAATATATTCAAAAACATGCAATAAAATAATGAGAATGGTGGATTAATTCAAAATAAGAGGTAGAATGAACACATATAATTACCCATTTCTGGGGCTCATTAGGTCATTAAAGGCCCATCACTAATTCTCTCCTTGGTGACATTTCTAGTGACTATATTTTATTGACACTCACCAATGCTCTTTTTGGTTACTTTTGGTGACAGTCAAAAAATGCTCATCATCATTGATCATTCTAATGAGTTTTTAATGATGCTATATACCTGTTACTATATTTTTTGTCAAAAGATAATGATTTAAGACCATTGTTGTGGAGTCTTTTTCATTATGTGTCCAATGTCATAGTGGTTATAGTCAGTCAAATTTTTAAGAAGTAATTAGTGTGTATCATTTACCTCAATTCATAAGAATATATTTTTCCTATGAGTCAACACATGATTCATCTCTATTATGTTTCTTATCTAGCAAATTTCCTTTAAATAAAGTTCCACTAGTGTGTGTAGCAACTATATTATTTAATACATAAACAAGCTCTATAAATTATATTAATGAGAGAGACCTAGCACTCCTCAACACTCATGGCACGCCTTAACACGCTTTGGAGAAGTACACTAACATTCCTTGGCACCTCACATGTCTTGGAATATCTTTGTACATGGAAAATATTTGTACCTAGAACATCTTGCCATGAGTAGTATGCCCAAGAACATGTTGGCATGCCCTAGCATAGCATAACACTCCCCTATAAGGTGTTGGCATGCCCTGTAGTCCCTAGCATGCCCTAGAACACCTTGTCATAATATTGCATTGACAAACATTAGCACTTGGAACACATTGGCACTTGGCATGTATCGGAACATATTATTAGTGTACCTAGCATGCCCCTTTTGAGAAAGATAAAGTCCCAACTTATTAACCCTCTTATGTGTTCATTTTCTTACATTTTGGCTTGGTTATTCCTTTTCTTTCCTTGAAACTCCTTGACACATATTGGGATACTCTAACACCCTGCACATCCTAGCATGTCTTCGCACATGGAATGCCTTGGCACTATTTGGAACATGTTAGGACACCCCAGAACTACCTAGCACACTCTAGCACTTCTTGACATGCCCTGATATTCCCTGGCATGCCTTACCGATGCTTATCATACCTTGTCACTCCCTCCTTGGCATGATAGCTAGCACTCATTGATACTCTACCGTCATATTCATTCACTTCCATGCATTTTGACCTAGTTCTCCCTTGTTTTTTACTAGTACTCCCTAACACTCCTCAACATGCATTGGCAATCGCTAGCACACCTTAACACTCTTCGATATGCTTTTCCACTTCATAGCATGCATCACACTCCATGACGCACATTGGCACTTGGCATGTTTTGGCACTTGTCAAGTCTTAGCATTTTTGGCATGCATTGAGATGATTTGGTATTCTTTGGCATGGTTTAATATTAAAGTTATTTGAGATCAATTATTGGAAACTAGATGAGAAGAAATGAAGGAAGATTTGGCACTTAGTATGCGTTTACACTTAGCACTTGGAACCTATTGGCACTTAGTGTTGGTGTGCCAACAATGCCCCTCATGGAAAAGGTAAATTGATGAATTATTAACCTTATTATGTGCTCATTTCCTTGAAGTTTAACTTTTTCCTCCCTTTTTTTGCCTTCACAATCCCTATCATGCATTCTCACACCCTTGTACATCTTGGCATGCCTTAGCACTGGACACATCTTAGCTTGTTTGACATGTCTTCGTACTATCTAGCACATGTTATCATGCCCTAGAATTCCCTAACACACCTTGGCAGTCATGACCTCACAAATAGCATTACATTTTTCCATGACTTGGGAACCTTACATTCACTAAATCACCTTAGCACTCCCCAGTTGTCATGCCCTTTGTTATCCTCCACAATTTCCAAGGTTGATGAGGAGATCGACAGAGGTAACAACAGACCAATATTTTAGTTTGGTAGATAGCCCTACCAAACCAGGGAGGGCTCTCTCTATGAAATTACAGCAAGAGATGATTGAAATGTAAAGGATTTTAGGCTAGATAACTAGGCTCAGGTGGGTTATGGAAAGTTTAGGGTTCTGTTGATGGATAAGGGAGAAAAACCAGGTAGCTAGGTCAGAGGATCAAAGGTTTACAACATCAAAGATATAAAGGAGCAAGGTAGCATTACTTTTGTGATGGATCTTATGGTTTTTCGATGTAGTTTAGTGTTTTGAAGAAGCAAAAGGTCTTAATGAACATGAAACATGAATTGATTAAGCAAGAAAGAAAGTAACACATAATGTTTTTTCCATCAAAATAGAGCTTTATGAAAAGAATTATGTTTATAATCTATAAGGAAAACCATTGAGGAGTTTATGAATGGAAAGAAAAGATGAATATCTCTCATATAAGTCTGTAATAGAGAAAAAAAAACCGTCACAAACTTATTGCACATGAATTCCTAGATAATAGTTGCAAACTGTGTCCTTTGATTTCAAGAAAATGTCCAAGTACAAGCTACAATAGTTCTCTCCTCTTAAATCAAACCTATTTTATCACTGAGAAAATGATAAATAAAGACCAAAAAAACATCTCCCCACTCTCAGGCATCAAATCCATGACTCTAGGAACTATTCCATGAGGTGTTCTAACCAAACCCTAATGTCTAGGGAAGTTAAAAACTTCTACAATTAACTTAGACTCCAACCTCTCTCATAAATGAGATCAAATTTACATCAGATAAGATTACAAAGACTAACCACCCATTATTTACATTTTATTTTACCCGTCACATTCATCTAGTTCACCCTTTTGACTTTTACCAAAGTCAAACTAGGAATTACAAAAATTACACAATGAAAATTTTACAAAAATCTCAGAAATTTCTAGGTGCGTAGTTGTTGGAGGCCATTTTTGAGTACCTTTCTGAAGTCCAAATCCATATCTGAAGTCTATTTTGGAAATTTGGGAGAGTGTGTATGTCGTTAGAGTATTTTTTCACTCAAAAGGACCATTTTTGGCTGAGATATGGCCATTCATCCAATGCGTCTTCGGGTGCGCAACGAAATCGAAAAAGAGGGGCATAAAGGTAATTTTTGGTCTTTTTTTTTGCAAAATTCTAAAAAAATGAGCCCCAAACCAGGAAAGTAGGAGGATGGGCTTTGAGAGGGGGTCATTTTATTTCCAAAATTTCTGATTTTCCATCATTTGCAGACCTGAGGAAGAAGCACAACGTGAGCTTGCTACGTTTCTAGACAGAAAATTGCCAAAAAATTGCAAGTCTGCACTAGTCTGCACCAAAACAAAAAAACTTCTCCAATTCCTCCCAAAATTTGTCCAGAGATGCCTGATGAGGTATTTTATGCAATAATGGATGCATCAAAAATAAAATCTAACTTACCCTTCTCCTCTTGGCTGATTAGGGTTTCCTTGAGTTTTTCCTCCAACTGCTTGATTTTGACCTTGGCAACCTGATTCCTTGTGTAATAATGGATGGCCATTTTCTTTTTCAACTTTTTATCCCCATTGGCCTTTTCAAGGAGACTATGAAGGTGGAAATTGACTTTTCCAAGTGAAAAATCCTTGTCCTCATTTATTTCCATGGCTATCCTATCTTCAAAGGTCAATTCTTCCATTGGTAGCTTTTGTTCTCTTTCCCTCTGAAGTGCCTTCCTAAGACCCATTGTCCTTGGTATATTCCTTGCCACATTTCCTTCATGCTACTTGGTTTCCTCATGCTCCACCACTTCCTTTCCTTTCATCTCTTGTTTCTTGGCTTTGATTTTCTCTTTATCCATGACTAGCTCTTTTGCCTTAAGTTGACTGTTTTCTTGCACAAGGAATGAAATGATGAATTTGGCCCTTTCCAAATTGTCTTTGAGATCCATGATCTGAGAACCCTTCTCTTTAATGACTTGTTGCAAGGTTTGATTCTCATCTTGTGCCTCCAAGTCAACTAGGTCAAATTCATGCTCAATGGGCTCCTCATCATGTAAGGAATCCTCATGATGTGATGGTGATCCTTGTTCTATTGATGTAGTAGGCTTCGCCCCTTCCTCAATTTGAGGAGCAAACACAAGCCTTCTACATCTTTGATATATCTTGGTCACCTTAGGCCTAGGTGCCTTTGAAACCTCATCATGTTTGCTTGATGACCCCACCTCCATGGGATGTACTGACATAGTTTGGTGCTAGTTTGGTGAAGTGGTTATATGCGTTTTCAAGGATGCCTCAATCAAGGTGTCTCATGTCATGTTCTTCTCTATTAACTCATGGAGTACTATATCCTTTATCAGGCTATGTGAAAGAGGATGGGATAATGCACGGTTCCTTCCAATTTCACCCTTTCAAACATTTTGGTTAGGCTCCTATACAAGTAGCTGGACAAATTTAGAGACTTGGAAGCTGTAAAGTGCATGAGCAGTCTTATGTGGTATTGATATAACTTGGAAAATCTGCCCTCACATGTAAAGAACTTCATGAGGGCCTTCATCAATGGCGCATATCTCTCCAACAAGTATCGGAATGGGATAAAATGTGAGTGAGCTCCTTTGTATTGTGATTTCAAGTCAGCTTTGTACTCTTCTAGGTCTAGGTTCATGCCTTTAAATCAATTTTCACCATGGTTTGGCATGCTTGTAGCTTGAGAGATGGAATCCATTGAAAACATGAAATTATTCCCTAGAATGTTGATCTTGTGTTCCTTCAAGGTGGCAGCAAATATACATGCGAGATGCTCAATATGGTAACCTACTTCGTGCACTCTTTGACAAAAACCTAAACAATTGACATCTTCGAATCATTTCATGACAAATGGGGAGAAAGTGATTTCATTGCAATTAGAAGGATCAAACCTTAGTATATTTCTCCCCTTGTTATACTTCCTCTTCTCTGATGGTGATGAGTCAGGCTCCATACTTCAAACCCTAGGTGAAAGGCAAGCAAGAACAGTGAAATTTGTTGCTTTGATGGAATGAGGTGGTATGATGGACTTAGGAGTTGCCTAAATTTGTAAGGAAATTTAGGAGGGTATGGGATGATGTCCTTGAGTAGGGGAAAAAGAAATTTCAATAAATGAGTGAGGGGAGGGGGTGGAAAAGGAAAAAACATAGCCATAACTAGAAAGAGAGAGGGTAGAGTAGGGTTTAGAGGAAAATGATAGAAAATGAGGGGATAAGGCTTTGTGTTGGATGGAAATGGTGTATCAGATACAAATAGAGGTGCAGGGACAAGGAATCTAGGGATTAGGGTAGCAACTCAGCATTTTAGGATAAAAACCATGAAAATCAAGTAAACCCTAGAAGAAGAAGTATTTGATCATTTCCTTGACATATGCAACAAAGGAGGGCATGAAAATGGTTAAACTTACTTGTTATAGAGCCTGGAGGATGAAATCATTGAAGAGGTGCTTCGAAAAATGATTTTGGTGGTCAAACAACAATTTTGGACAGCCCTTCAATGTGCGTAGCGAAGGCTTTCTGTGCACAACATGATGTCTAGGTACATAGGGAAGGTTCTCTGTGTGCAATAAGAGTCAATTTTTGTTAGTGAGGGCTATGGAATCACAATTTTTTGCAAAGGAGAGGGTGGAGCTTGATTCTCAGATGGTAGAAAAGTGAAAATGAGTGTGAGTGAACTCCTCCATGTCCTTTTATAATTTTGTTTTGGTGTCTAATTGATTAATGAGGTAGGATGGCCCGCCTCACCAATTCACTTTCTTTTTTAGTTTTGTAGCCTTAGGATCTCTTCTTGTAACTTTAGAACCTTAGGAACATTATTACATCTAAAAACATAAATTACATTTGAAATAAAGTGTTATTGAACAAATTTACCTATTGCTACTCCTCATTTGCCAGATTTATACATGTAATGACTAATTTTGTGACCTTAACCCTAATGGCCTAATGGTGACACTAAGCTTAATGGAGACCATGATAATGTGACTGAAGTGATGTTAATGATGTTTTCATGAAGGTAGACTCAATTGAGTGATGAAAGTGACCGACATATGAAATTCTTGAGAGAGTGGAAATAGCCCTCGACACACTAGCCAGTGACCAAATTTATATTTGAAGACTCACTGAGATGACTAAAAATTAACTTGACACCCTAAAAAAACATTATAAGAGCATATTTGATCACTGGTGACAAGATAGATTGACTGAAACTAACACCCTCACATATAACCTTACTTTTTTTGCGACTTGGGAACCCAACCAATTGATTAGAAAAACAATATTGTGCCCAACGCAAAGGCTCCCTTTCTTTGAAAGTGCTTTCTCCACACCTTATCACAACCATAAGCCTGCCTACTGCAAGTCTTATTCTGAAATTCTCCTAAAACACTTCATCCTTGGGACACCTGGGATTCACTGACACTCCTTGACACACACTCTTATTTGACAATTTCAAAGCATATTGACCTAGTTTTCCCTTGTGTTCCCTTGACTCTCCCTAACATTCCTCACAATAAATTGACATTGTCTGCCATGTGTTAGCACACCTTTTCATTCCTTGGCATGCCCTGACAATCCTTAGCTATCACTCCCTCACAATTACACTTACTTTTTTTTAGACTTGGCTGGAACCCAACCAAGTCCTGCCCCGACTACAACAACTTAACTAAGTTATAATTACTACAACTAGACTATGCCTTGCTCACCTAAGAACTTCCTATAACACATCTTAGCTACTCAATTCCAATCTCAACTCATCCCACTTAACAATTTACAAATTCAAGGCTCACGTCCAACCATGGCCATAAAACAATTAAGAAACAAATTTTACATCTTGACATGCCCTAACACATCGCACATCTAACAATCCCTTAGCCCTATGTGGTGTGTGTTAACATCCCCTAAATTTCTTTGCATGCTTTGCACTCTCTAACACACCTTAGCACTCTCTAACATGCCCTGGCACTCTAGCATGCATTGGCACTGCCTAGCATATAACTTTGTCACTCCCTCCTTAGAACACTTGGAACTTGTTAGCACTCCCTATCACACACTCTTATCTCTTCATTTCCATGCATTTTGAACTAATTCTCCCTTTGGTTTTTTTGGCACTCGCTAACATCTGTTGGCATGCATTGACACACCGTGGCACATGGCACATCATGGTATGTTGCCTTGGCACTCTAGCATTCCTTGGCACTACCTAACATATCTTGTCACTCCCTCCTTACCTCACCTAGAGCTCACTAACACTCCCTGTCACACACTCTTATTCATTCATTTCCATGTATTTGAAATTAGTGATCCCTTTTGTTTCCTTAGCACTCCATAACACTCCCTAGCATGCCCTAGCACTTGGCACATCTTGGAATATTTCCGTAGCCTCTAGCATGCCTTAGCATTGCCTACCATACCATGTTACTCCCTCAGCACACCTATATCTCACGGACACTTCCTGTCACAAACTCTT
The DNA here is from genome assembly GCA_000404065.3 of Pinus taeda. Lineage (NCBI taxonomy): Eukaryota > Viridiplantae > Streptophyta > Pinopsida > Pinales > Pinaceae > Pinus > Pinus taeda. The sequence continues at coordinate 56,650 of APFE030703679.1, read as the reverse complement.
ATTTTTTATTTGCATGGACTAATTTGACTTGGTGCTCCCTTGTGTTTCTGTGGCACTCCCTAACATGTCCTATCACATGTTGAAACACCGTAGCACCTAGCATATCTTGGCTGCATATCGCCCTACCAATCTAGGATGACTTAGCGCAACATAGGATACCATGTGACTCTCTCCTTAGCACACTTGGAACTCGCTAACACTCCCTCTCACACACTCTTATTCATTCATTTCCATGCATTTTGACCTAGTTCTCCCTTATGTTTCTCTAGCACTTCCTAACACTCCTTAGCACGCATTGGCACACCTTGGCACTTGGCACATCTTGGTATGATTCCCTAGCACTCTAGCATGCCTTTGCATTAATGCATAACAGACATTGTCACTCCCTCCTTATCACACCTGGAATTCACTAACTATAATGATCCAAACTAGGAAAAATAGTGCTCTACAAAGCGAACAATAAAAATAACACCATAAAATTAAATCAAACCATCAAACCACAAAAATGTCTCACATGTGTTAGAATTCCTTTTCATTCCTTAGCACACGCTATCACTCCTTAGCTATCATACCCTCACAACTACCCTTACATTTTTTTCAACATTGGAACCCAACAAAATCCTACCTCAACTATAACAACAACTTAACTATAACAACATCTTGACCAAGTTACAATTACTACAATTAGACTATGCCTTGTTCACCTAAGAACTTCCTATAACTCATATTAGGCTACTCATGTATAATTTCAACTTATCCAACTTAACAAGTTACGAATACAAGGCTCACATCCAACCGTGGTCAGAAAATTAAATCACTAAGAAAAAAATTTACATCTTGACATGCCATAACATCTGGCACGCCTAATAATCCCTTGGCACTATGTAGCACGTGTTAGCATCACCTGCATTTCTTGGCATGCTTTGGCACTCTCTAGAACTCCCTGACACTTAGCACACCTCATACTCACTAGATCACACTCTCTGTCACACTCTTATCCATTCATTTCCATGCATTTGAAACTATTGCTTCCTTGTGTTTCCATGGAACTTGGCCCGAACACTCCCTAGCATGTGTTGGTGCCACACCCTTGTGCCTAAAAATTCTTAGCATGCCTATAAAAAAAGGTTAGAGCAACATCCACACACACATAGGAGGAGTACACTCATCCCTAACACATATGGTATGGGGTTCTTATGCATAGGCCAGGGAGATACTTCTAGCGATGTAAATTGGCTTTGATGTGGAGACTATGAAAATGAATAATATCACATGGAACATTAGACACACTCAACGGTTTTGAAACCCTCCTCTTGCATATATACACACATTAACATTGGGAAAAACCCTCATAAATCAATCGAACACCCTAAATGGCTCTAAAAATCCTCTGACCTCCCTCATAATAACACTTGACGGGTTGAAACCCTACAGCTGGAAGTAAGGAAGGAAGGATTGTTTCGCATTTTGGTTATAGAACATCATATTTTGACGGGGAAAGTTCAACGTATCGATGCAATTTTTGTTGAGCCTCTCAGTCGAAGGCATCCTACCACAATTATGGAAACACCCGAAAATGCCAGTTTTCCCATTTGATATCGCCAATGTCAGATTTCCTCATTGAACCACTCAAAATTAGGTTTTGACACTATGTAAAAATGTGAAATGAGAGGGATTTGCTAGAGTAGCTATCATGCTAACTATTTACAAGGAAGGAGGGGTTCGCATAACAGACCATAAAATTAGGTAGGAAGGATTTGGTGTTTGCATAACTGTCAACCATAACGTCTCTCATGGTGGTGCCCTTTGATGGTGGATAATTCAGTTTAACCACATCATCAACTATGCGGTTAATAAAACCCTCTCCTATTTGTTTTGTTGAACCTCACTAACTTCATGGGGAACAACACATTTGGATATCCAAACAACCATACGGAAAATCTCCGGCTCCCTCGACCTCAAAGAAAGCCATGGGGATATGACTCACTTACGACCTAACACTTATTGACCTAACACAACTACCTAATAGTGCAAACAAAACACGTATGTGGTTGAACCTCCCCAGTCTCATCCACGACAATATAGGTGAAAATTAGGTCCCCCATGGGGATCTCCATGGGCTCATTCAACAACCTGACACCTAGGCATGCAGAGACCTGAATCCTGAATAGCTCTATTGATTGCTTAGTGGAACCTCTCCTATCAGCAGTTATGGAACCTCATTTAGAGAGACGACCTTCTTGATGGTACAATCAGTTGCCAATGGATATACCATTTGAGGTGTTGATGTTTCAAATCTATCATGGTCAGTACCTACCACCTCATCCTATTTAGTCAATTGAAACTCATGAAAGAGGATGGAAAAAACCTGATAGAGTTATTATAGTGGTGAAAACTAGTGGTTGATTATTATAGCGGTGAAAGATGAATTGAAGAAATATTCTTTTATGCTTAGTGTTAATGGTAGATTTTTCTTAGTTTGAATTATGAGTTTTCAACATGGAGGACATAATGATGTTGTAGACATAATAGCGAGTTTTTTGAATTTCATCAAAAATCATGGCAATGATATTCCTTATGGTAGGAATGGACATTCGTTGGAGATGGATAAACAAGGTACACCTTTTATTATATTGAGTCAAAACCAAGACCATGTGGAAAGATGAATCACATCTTATATTTGGAGGAAGTCTAACATGTTGTGTGTAGATTATGTATATTGGTAATTGATGTTTTTAAGCTTGATCCTAGCTACAGTTGGTACTTGGGAGGAGTCATGTAATAACATGCGACATTATAAAATCGTGTACTTATTCCCTGCATGATATGGAGCATGTAAATAGTATTTAACCATATCTATCTATGTATTATGTAAAGGGCATATCATTGTATGACTCTTGTAAGAAGGCATTCCCATTATCATAGAGAACAACCATGTTTTCTATTGAAACAATTTTCCTTGTAAAGAATTCTATTTGGTCAATTTCTATCAATAAAATATACAACAAGCAGATGGGTTTTCCTAGTTGGGTTCCCTAGAAAAATATTGTATTATTATGTGTGATTGTGTTTCTTTATCCATGTTTCTATTCCACTACTTATCTATGATAGAAGAATATCATGTCTTCGTGTAACATAGTTAGTTTTATATTTGTTTGTTCAAGAAATTGTAGGATTTCAAGGAATTTGATGCAAGAGCATTCAGCTCAGCAATTTCATTATATTCTAGTTAACTTAGGGGGTCTTGTGTTTTCAAGGAAGTTGGATTCCTATGTATGTAATTATTAATGTTTTGAGTGATTGGAATAGGAATTAATTAGATATTGTGAGGATATTTGTAAATGCTCTCGCATGTAGGAGAACATGAGTGATGATGAGTGATGACGAGAGAGTTAGAAATCAACTATAAGTATTATACTAGAAAGTGGTGTCATGATTCATGGAACTAGAGAGGATTCTTAGGGATTACTAGAGTTAAAGGTGGACTTAAAGGATATTCAAGATTTAGTTCAGCAGATTAAGGATCTGACCCAGAATTGGTTAAATAGAACCTTTTGTATAAATGTAAGTCAAAAGGGCATAGTAAGGAGGTAGAGAGTCAGTCAGGAATCAGAGAGTCAGGCATTTAGGCCTATGGGCAGGAAAGGAAAGGCCACTGATATTGAAAATTAGGCCGAGGAAGAAATTCCTGTGTAAATGGTTATTTATTAATACAGATAACTCAATTTTGAATTTGTGTGATGTGTATTTGGATTATAAGTTGTGTTTGAACTTGAGTAATTCTGCTTAACGTAGGTTGCATGTTTGTAGAATCAAAGAAGAAGTGCAAAGAGGAGTGTTATAGTTTTACACACAGACAGTATTGGAGAAAGCCTTTAATGTTACAGCCGAAGGTGAAGGAAGCATAAAGGTATGAGGGGAGATCGAGATCAGAAAAAGTTAAAACTGTAAGACAGAAGACAAATACATAGGAAGAAAGCCAAATGAGCGATTACATAGTAAGAACCAAAAGAACGTAATAGTGCACAGGGACTGTTGGATCAGTATGATCAATGGATGAGGTTGTGTGCGATAGATGGCTAATACTAAGTCAGACAAAATGAAGTCAAGAGGATGAATGGTGGAGATTAAGTGATAAACCTTTATTAAGCCTAGTTTCTTTAAGTTTCGTATTGAGCACGTGGGTAGTATTCGCAAAGGGTAAGCAGTTTCACACATGCCTTAAAGGTGGTAAGTGGTCTTTCTAAATTCTAAGTGATTACCTTTAGCGTCTGACACGTAGAAAATGATGGAGAGAGAAAATAACTTTTATCATGTGCTTCCAATCTAATATCGGTCGTGCAAATATCTACATAATATTGTGCAATTACCGTTGGATCGGATGAGATAGATCAATGGTGGAGATCGGCCAAGCTAGTTAGCGATCGGGTGACGTGATAACTATCAGATCGAGGAGTGAGATTGACGGAGGAGATTTAATGCACTAAAGAGAGCATCGGTATATGTGCAAAGGTTTGAAGAATGGTAGAAAGGTAAGGTTTAAGTGTGGGTTTGAAATATTTCTATTATATGGAAATTATAATAGAAGTAAGCAGGATTAGTGTATTTCAGGTTAAGTTAAGAATTAACCAAAGATTATGAAGGGTTGTGTAAGGTTCTGCTTAAAGGGTTATCAAAGGTTTAGACTTTGGATAGTTGAGTCAAATGTTTCCGCATAGAGTTTATTTAAGAAGCCTTGAACCTTAATTAAAGAGAATTTTCCTTAAGTATGGAATATTTGGAATTCTTGGGACACACATAGTGTGACATACAATTTTATTTTCATATTGTGGGTATATGTGGCTTAGGGTGTATCATTAGAGTATATGCAGCTTAGGCTAGCATAAGAATTTATACAACCCTTAACTCCTAGAATCCCTAAGCATTCCTCCCAAACCATAGGTGCTCCAACACTAATATTCTTGGTTATATTAGGTTTTTGTTCACTAGCCCTCCAAATACAACCTCCAAGCACTACTAGGGTCTAAGGAAAAGAGCCAAAAGATCCCAAAATATGATCTACATGTTATGGATAGTCATATTTCCCCTAAATATCCTCCACGTATTTGATTTCAAAGGGAAATGATATGGTCTTTTGATGTCCACAAATGCATCTAAGTTCATAGGAATAAAGTACGGTTCATCTCCATGCGGGACCCAAACATAATTCCTATCTACTCAAAAGAAAAAAAGAGGATATAAGGATGTCACTTTAGCTATCATCATGCTTTAACACTAGTCCATTCTCTTACCAAATGTATGTGTAATATTCCCATACAAGTCTATAATATTCTCAAAGGTTTTTTCCACAACATGCTCAAAACAACATTCAAATTCCCTTAGTTTTCTCCAAGTCTATTCAAATCTGACACAAGCAGTGCTCAACTAGAGGAATGGTGCAACCTTCAATCTATCCATATCTAGGTTCATCCCCTTTTGACCCCATTTCTAGTTCCTTCAATACAAATTTGACCAAGGTCATATTACAATTGGATCTCCCTTTTGCATCTAGTGAGAATACTGCCTCGTTATTTAGGAATGGATTACTTCTAAATAAAATTACACCAATACTCTCAACATATGTGGGGCTAGAAAATACATTAAGAGGAGAAAACATCTACATCAAACTCAACCTTATTGTCAAACATAGGTCAAACATATATAAAAAAATAAATAGTGTAGACATGTAATTCTTACATTGTTGGATGGTTTTAGATTAACTCCACGATTTTATTTCCCCACTTCCATGATATCTTTCCATTTTGTTAATTATTCAACAACTTATTTCAATTTTCCAAGTTAATTTCCTTTTTCTCTCAGTTTCTCTTATATATCATTCAATTTAAGTTGATTGCAGAACCCCTAATATTTGTGATAAGGGGATTAGGGGCTCCCTTATCATAACCCATAAACCCTAATGCGTTTAAGCCCTTAGCCAAGGGGGCCCAAGGGTGTAGTTGTAGGGTCATTGGAAAAACATTTGGGGATTCATAACATTAGGAGAAGTTGAACGGTATGATCAAAAAGGTGGGAGGGCTATCTTGTTGTATATTGAATGGGGCAAGGGGAGGTCCAAGCATGGTTTAGTAAGATCTATAATCCTAGCATTAGGGAATCAAAAGGTTTATTAGGACCTAATGTCATATGGGCTAAGGTTCCTAGATTAGTGTCCCATTATCACAACCCATATGCCCTTATTCCATAACCACTAAATTCCCTATCCCCTTAACCCTAATCCATAATCCCTTAACCCACACACTCGTAAACCATAACCCATTAACCCCTTAACTAATTAGACCTTAAGCCATTATCCCCTAACCTAAAATCCACGAACCCCCTAAGCCCTAACCCCTTATCCTCTTAACATGTGACCCTTAAACCTTAACCCCTGACCCTTACTAGTACATATGAAAGGAAAATCCAACATCGTACTTTGATAGTTTGGTCATACTGTCAGATTTTTATTGCAAATATTTTTTGTATTTAAAAAAAATACCTGAAATTATCGAATATCTAACAAGCACAATTATCATCAAATATTCGACAATATGTTAGTAATATATCTGATAATAATTTTGTTCGTGAGATATCCAATGACACTTGAATGTTTCTCAAATATATGAAGTTTGACTAGGTGAATTATCTATCTATCAGAATATCGACATTTAACAAAGTCACTATTTTTCCAATTGGGAAACATCCCTATGGTCAACAACCGTCGAAATTACAATGAAAGGGTTATTTTTTGGTCATAGTACAAAAATATTTTATTTTGTTAATTGCATTACAAATAGTTAAACACTCTTCGGATTTATTTTTTAAGATGATCATCATTGAAAGTTCTTTAAGGAAAAATTTCACATAACATTCCTCCAAGAGAAAAAGGAGATGTGATATCTACATTAGAGGCTTTGGGTGATTGTCCTCCCTTGTTTCATCCATGTTTATCATCTTTAATCCCTTACAAAATTCAAAATTACTCAAAAGAGAATTTCAATCTCTGAAATTTGAACATGCCCAAAATTGATTTGTTTCTAACCCATTTTGTATAGTTGAACATCACACATCATTGAGTGCACCCATCATGCTTTCTATGGAATAGGATATAGGTATGAACACCTTGACAAACATAGCTATTCCCTTGAAAAAATAAGATTATGAATACATAAATCAATTATTTTTAAATACTCATGCCTTTTTTTGAGTTTTGTAGAAGCCTAAGGGTCGTAGAGAAGTGCCTCACCCTATGAAAAACACTTAGGCACAAGTTAGTAACAATTCGGAAGGTTTTCAAGGCTTTCTTAATGCTTTTTCTATACTTCATGGAATTATCTTCATGGGATATACATTTTATTGACGTTGTATTGCACCAAGAAAAAGCACATGATATGACAAAGGCCATATAATTTTGAAGGGACATGTTGCAGACACTAATTGGAATATCATGAGTTGGGAAATATTTGTCCCATGGCATGTGCCACATTGTCATATCATTGAAAACTTTGAGTTTGACACATGGCACACTTTGGTTGGTTGTTTCACCTCTTGTGAACTTTGAGGTTGACACTTGGCACACTTTGGGTGGTTGTTTCATTTCTCTAGTCTTTGTAGATGTGATAAATATGAGCAAAGTGGATTGCCACAAGATAAAATAGTTTCATCATGCAACGAAGAAAGAGAGAAAGAAAAATAAAGTAAAAGATAAGAGATAGAGGAAGAAAAGAGTAAGGAGGAATATGTGGGGGACATAGAAGACACAAGGAAAAGTAGGCTGCATACAAATAAAAGTTGCACAATGTGATATTGTATAGGATAACATTCTCCCCTATGTGACATATTGCATATATAAAATGTTCATGTGCATTGTGGCGCATGGTTTAAAAGGTTTGGTGTGATTAGAAATATGGTGAGAATCTAATAGAATTGTGGAGAAGTAGCTTTATAAGCAAATAAGAAGTTAAAAAAATATGAATGTCTCAACAAGTGTGAACCCAAGGATGAATCATACTAGTTGTAACATGGCATGGTATAGATGCCTGGTGAACTTGTTGCCACATCACCATTATGATTTCTAACGTGGTTGAGAAAAATAGAACTCGAATAAATCTTTAGAAGGTCATACCTTTCTATGAATGACTCATAATTAAGCCATATTGCAATGTTTGGAAAGTTCTTATTGAGAAAAACATGTATACAAGTTCAAAAGAGACCCTATAATAGTGCATATAGAGGAAAAAAATCCTTTAACTCACCTCCTTAATGCCACTTAGAGGGATGGGTACATGATAAGACAATGCCTATCATGTACAAAAAATAACAAAACCAATAAGCCATTAAGCAAAGATGAATGTCCCAACAAGTGTGAACCCGAGGGTGAATTATACTAGTTGTGACATGGCATAATACAAATGCATGGTGAACTTGTTGCCACATCACTAGTATGATTCCTAGTGTCATTGAGAAAAAGAGAACATGAAGATATTCTTAGAAGGCCATATATTTCTATGCATGACTCATAATTAAGCAAGAATACAATGGTTAGAAATTTATTGTTGAGAAAAATACATATACAAGCTCAAAATAGATCCTATGATAGTACTTAAAGAGGAAAATTTTCATTAAATCACCTCCTTAATTCCACTTAGGGGGGTGGGTACATGATAATAGAAGATGAATTTCCCTACCATATTAAACAAAGAACAATTCTTGGATTTAGTTCTTGAGGGTCATATCAATGGCCTTGTTGAAACTATTCTTTCAAATTAGGATATATACTGGAGTTCTTCCATGGTAATTAGATGTATGGATAGAAAGGAGATTAAAAACATCTAGAAGACACTTTCACTTTTTCTATGGTGAAATAAATTTTTCCTTGAGCTTTCCAAAGTTTCATTTTGGAAGAGTCTCAAAATGGTTTGAGTGGAATTAAATAAATTTATTATGATATTATTGGATTCTTTGAATTGTGTAACATCTACCTTGGAACTTATACTTTATTCATTAAAAATGATTTCATATTCATTAAAATAAATGATGTTTTAAGATCTTCAAAGATAAATTAAACTAAATTATAAAAAGAAAAATAGCATATGTAAAAAAAATCACTTTACTCTTTTCAGATATTCTGTGCTAGATTTTGAGTTTGAAACTTGTATAGTTTATATTAATGTATTAACTATTTCCTTTATGTTAATGTATTACCTATTTGAATTAGTATCTATGAAAGTTGTTGTCAAACCATGTTCTTTTGTAGTAGTTGAGTTTTGAGTCGGTTTTCCCACCACAATTTTACGGACTGAAAATAGTCAATTCCAACCTGCCATTGAAAATATTCAATCTATGAAAGTTGTTGTCAAACCATATTCTTTTCTATTAGTTGAGTTTTGAGTTGGTTCCCACCACAATTTTACACACTAAAAATAGTCAATTCGAACCCCGCACAAAAATATTCAATCCTAACCCCGGTTCAAAGGGTTTGGATGAGGAAAGACTAGTCAGAGAATCAAAAGATTGAAGGCTAAGCATACTGGATCTGCTTCACAACAATGGCTGGATGGATTTCTCCAAGCTTCAAGTGTCACAGAGTTGACCATCTTGGATCTACTTCACAACAATGGCTGGATGGATTCGTCCAAGCTTTCAGGTGGCGCAAAGTTTACTTGAGCATGTAAATATATTCATATCTCTTACCTCATTCCATTGTTTTTCTAATGCATTTTCTCATTTCTTAATCCATATTACATGCATCCATCAAAATTACCTCATATATCTAGATTCTAAATGTTTATCTCGAGCAAACAGTTTGTGGCGAATACCAGAATGTTAAATTAAATTAATGTTATTGAACAAAACCCAATGCAATTGGAAAGAAGACCTTTGAATCATTGGCAATTTTATACCCTGCAAACCCTCACTTCATTACCTATGCTATCTTAAGGAAATTATGAAATTCTACAAATTGACCGTTAGAGCTCTCTTGGTAACATTACCCAATGAGATTTGAAATCAACCCTTTTGGATGTTCAGGGATTTACTATCCTGCTAACCCTACTACATTAGTTTTGGTGAATTCTATGGAAATTATCAATAAGATTTCAATTCCATTTCAATAAATTGTGTAAATCTACAAATTAACCAACAAGGTTCGGAATCACTTGCAAAACAAGACAAACCTCGATCCAATGAACTTGACGTCTGCTTTGGCAAGTCGAATGGATGATCTAAAATGGATTCAACTTTACCTCCAGATCAAAAGTCTTCAAATGCAGGTGAAAGTAGGCTCAAGTTGAAGTGGTCGTTAATATGAAACCAATGGTGCAAACAACGCATAAATCTGAGTCTGGATGAAGAAATTACAGCGAATTAAAGATTTAGCTCAAAAGTCAATGCCTACGTTAGGAGGACACATGGCAACCTAGGAATGAGTCGCAGGTCCTGGATGATGTCATCAGAGAAGGAATGGCGTATGTGGGATTGGTTCACACCACAGTCATTGGATCATCCCATCAAAGGAGATTGGCGCATATCACGTCGAGATATGCAAGCAGGTTATCTTTGAAAACGAACACGATATGGTTATTCAAAAGAATTTAAACTTCTTTGAGTTCCAGCAGGGAAGCGGTAAATAGTTTCTCTCATGCCTCAAAGGCTGGAATTTTTTTTTTTATAAATCTACGTGATTCCACTTAACAGTCGACACGTAGCACACCAAAATATCCTTTCTCGCATGCTTTCGGAGAATTAACCAACGTGGTATTTGGAATGTGATATTGCACGACAATCAAGCAGGACAGATCGACGCTGTAGATCATCCGAATTAGTTGACAAGCGGAACGCGATAACCGTTGGATCGTATGGTATTGGGATCTACCTTGGGGAAAAGGCCAGATGGTTGGGGTCAACTCCACGCCTGCCAGTCCTTTGGTTTATCCTCTGTTTTTAATGTAATCATATTATTCCACGTTCATTGCAGTTTGCAACTATACATGGTATATTAATTCCATATCACAAAAAGAGTTGACAAAGTGTAGTTTTTAACTGTTCCATGGAGTTTGGAGGTCATAGTGGCCAAGTACGTTCAAGAGTATACTCATTTCGACACGAAAACTCGAGATGAAAATAGTGGTGAGATCCATTTTTGTGTTTGAGACTTTGTTTTTGAGCTCACGGCTGTAACAACAATTTGAAGACATAATAAAGAGGTCAGCACTGGAGGCGAAGGGACCAGGAGACGTAGCCAGGAAGTCTAGTGAACTCCTTTATTAAATTTGGTTGTCTTGATGTTTGAATGTGTTTCCTAATTGATTAAGTGTTTATTTTATTCACAATATTTTCAATTTGTTTCACTAAGTAACATAGGAAACTTAACACATAGTCTATCATACCTTTTTCATTAACGGATCAAGTGGTATCAGAGTAGTAAGGTTTTTAAAAGGTTTGACAAGTTTGTGTGCAGATTTTAATGCTTACTAGGTTGAGGCTTGGACATGGTGAAGGAGAACTTGTTGAGGCGAATCTAGAGATTGGAAGGGTCTTTTCACAAAGAAGGATGGCAAATGAAACTCCACTTGTGTCAGAATCCCAATTCTTGGATAGTTTCATGATGATACATGCAATGGTGGAAGAGATGTATAATGTGTTTAAAAACAGCAAAGGTGAAGGCACTTAATCACCTAAACTAGACAAACGAGTAGAGGAACCTTTTCTTTTTGTTCCTCTAGATAAAGAAGATAAAGGAAAAGGAGAAAAGCCTCCTCCACCATCTCCTCCATCATCACCATCATCGGCATCATCATCTTCTTCTCATAAGACTAGTTCTTCTAAAAAGAAAAATAAATCCTCTTTGATCAAATTAGATGTAAAATTTGATTTGACAATTTATGATGGATAACTTAATGCTGAAAAGATTGATAATTGGATAAGGCAAATTGATGTACATTGCAGGGTGTAGAAAGTTGATTAAGAAAGGAAGAAGATCTAGCTTGCTAGCCTTCAATTTGGAGGGACCGCACTTGTATGGTGGAAAGGCAAGACACAAGCAGATCTCCAAAAACATGGTAAAATAATTTCAACCTGGAATGAGTTTTTTCCTGCCATTAAAAAGAAATTTTATCCTTTGGCTTATATGCAACAAGCAATGATGAGTTAGCAAACACTATGTCAATTAAAATTTCAAAGTGTTCAAAGTTATACTCAAGAGTTTTCTAAGAGAGGTTTGAGATTAGGCATATCATTGGACTCACCATAGAAATGATTGAAATACATAGGTGGAATTCGTAGTTATTTGAGGCATACTATACTTATGTTTAATCCAGATAGCTTAGATGATGTATCAGTTCAAGCAACTCATCTAGAAGCTAGAGTTAAAAATGTAACCCGAGATGTTGGGAAATCATCCAAACCTATTGAAAGTAGTAATAAAGGCAAGAATAAACTAAAATGGAACGAAAGGAAAACAAACAATGTGAAGAAGGATAAAACATCATGCACTCATTGTAAGAAGGAAGGATACGATGAGGCACACTGCTAGTCATTGCAGCCATAATTGAAGCCTAAGAAGTTCGAGAGTAAAGAGCAAAAGAATGTTGCTTCTATTCAAAAGGACTTGGGGTCAGATTCAAGTGACAAGACAATGGTTATAGCCACAAGTATAAAAGGTAAAGATTCTAAATAATCTACAAGGACATCGAAGGAAGGATACGATGAGGCACACTGCTAGTCATTGCATCCAAAATTGAAGCCTAAGAAGTTCGAGAGTAAAGAGCAAAAGAATGTCGTTATTATTCAAAAGGACTTGGGGTCAGATTCACGTGACGAGACAACGATTATAGCCACAGGTATAAAAGGTAAAGATTCTAAAGAATCTACAAGTACTTCTTCGCATTCTGTTGATAATGATAATGATGAGAGGAAAAGGAATAAGCTATTTCATATTAGAGTCATTTCCAAGCATACTCAAATTGATACTTTATTTGATAGTGGGTCACAAGTTAATCTGATTTCTGAAGAAATTGTAAAGAAGTTGGGTCTAGAAATAAAACCTCATAAAAATACATATCAATTAGGTTGGGTGTGTGATAAAACTAAGCTACCAGTTACGAAACAATGTAAACTTCATTTTGCTATTGGGTCAAAGTTTGTAGATGAGGTTGAGTTAGACATAGTCCCATTGGACATCTCGAATTGTATTAGGAATTCCATACTTATACGATATAAATGCTATCTTCTATTGAACTCACTAAGGAAGCAACTGAATATATTGTAAGGGCTGATAAAATCAAAGATAACTTCTCTCTCATAAATTAAGGATAGATGAAAAGAATTATAAATTCAAGTAAGCAATTTTTACTTATGATTGTAAAAGCAAAGGATATTGATGAATCCGATGCATTCCAAGGCTATAATCCTAAACAAAAATTAGATCTAGTTAAAGTTGTTTCTAATTATGATTATTTTGTTTCAACAGCCTAAAGGGCTTCCACCCAAGCAATAGATAGAACATGAGATTTATTTGCAGCAATATGCTCCACTAACTAACATTGGAATGTACAAGTTATCAACTCTAGAGAATGCAGAGATAAAGAAGTAGGTACAAGAGTTGCTCGATCAAGGGTTTATTTGACCAAGCACATCACCGTGCAGATCACCTATTGTGTTAGTGCGAAAGAAAGACGGTTCGTGGAGAATGTGCATTGATTTTAGAGCATTAAATAAAATCACAATAAAGAATCGTCATCCTCTTCCTCGTATTGATGATTTGTTAGATCAGTTAAAAGATGCAGTTTACTTCTCTAAATTAGACTTGTGAAGCGGCTACCATCAGATCAGAGTTGCAGAACAAGATGTATGGATGACTGCTTTCAAAACAAAGCAAGGAATTTATGAATGGATGGTTATGCCTTTTGGCTTAACTAATGCTCCAGCTACATTCATGCGAGTCATGAATGATGTATTTAGACCATTCATTGATGATTTTGCAATAGTATATTAAGATGATATTCTTGTTTTTAGTAGAACATGGGATGAACATGTAAAGCATGTAAATAAGATTTTAGGTCTTTTGAAAAGAGAAAATATCTATGTAAAACTATCAAAATGTGAATTTGGCGAAACATCTTTCAATTATTTGGGTTATATTTTAGGGGGTGGTGAATTGAAGATAGATCCCTCTAAGGTCAAAGTTATTGTAAATTTGCCTAAGATGAATACTACTACAGAAGTTAGAAGTTTCTTAGGGGCAGCATAATATTGGAGAAAGTTTATTTCCAACTTTTCTTTGATTGCAGCTCCTTTACATGCTTTGACAAGTGTGAAATAAGTGTTTCAATGGGGAGGCAAACAACAGAAAACCTTCGACATATTGAAAGAAAGGATTAGTACAACACCAATACCAGCATTGACAAATCTTCAACAACCATTTGAGTTCGAGACAGATGCAAGTGAATATGCCATGGGGGCAGTGTTGATGCAAAAAAGAAATCATATATGCTTTCATTCTAAGACATTTACATTAGTAGTAGTTAACTATCCTACATATGATAAATAATTGTATGCATTAGTTCAGAGTGTTAAAAAGTGGAAACATTACATAATGGGTAAAGAAACAATAATACATACAAAACATCAACCACTTCAATATTTACACTCACAAACTAAAATGTAACAATCAAGACATTACAAGTGGATGGGTTTTCTACAACAATTTCATCATGTCATCGGATATAAGAAGGGCATACATAATAAGGTTGCAGGAATGTTATTGAGACCAATTATAAATGCATCCACAATACTTAAGCATAATTCAGTAATTCATGAAAATTACATTGAACATTATGCTCAAGACACAGATTTTAAGGATGTATGTGCAACTTTAAGTCATGGCAAGCAGATAGAAGAATTGGATTATTACATAAAGGGCAAAATCTTATATCATTTAGGAAAGTTATGCATTACAGAAACTGAAAGAGTTAATATAATTTGAGAAGAACATACTTCTCTCATATCAGGTCATTTTGATGTAAGTCAAATAGTTGCACAATTAAAAAGATTCTGCTATTGGCCACAAATGAATGAGACAATTTCTAGATATATTAAAGGATGTACTATGTGTGCTACAAGTAAGCCAAGTAATAGAAAATTAGGCTTGTATACTCTACTTCCAATTCCTTCGTGTCCTTGGGAAAGTGTTTCCATGGATTTTGTTGGGGGATTGCCAAAGCCTAGAAAGGGTCATGATTATTTGTATGTGGTTGTGGATAGGTTCAGTAAGATGTGTATTTTGACGCCATGTAATAAACAGGTCACAACTAAACAAACTGCAAAGATGTTCTTTCAAAATGCATGGGTTCATTTTGGGTTATCCACTTCTATTGTATCTAATCGAGATTCTCGATTTGTTGGGAAATTTTGGTCAAATCTTTGGGAGTTAATGGACACAAAGTTAAATAAGAGCAGGACATTTCATCCACAAATAGATGGTCAGAGAGAAGTGATCGACAGGATAGAGATACAGTTGCTTTGAGGATATTGCAGCAAGCATCACAAACATTGGCATGAGCATTTGTGTGATGTGCAACATGCTTACAACGATGCAAAACATTCTTATACTCAGAGATATCCTTTTGAGACTTGTTTTGGTTTTATACCAAAGTCTCCCTTTGATTTTGGCTTTGGTAAAGACATAGTAATTGATGGACATAGTGATGTGCAAAAAGCAACCAAGTTCATTGAACAAATCCAGGAAATTCAGCAGGCAGTAGAGGAACAATTGGAAAGAAGCCAAGAAAAGTATAAGGTGAAACATGACAAGAATTGAGTTGAACATAGTTTTCAAGTTGGTGATCAAGTATGGTTGTATCACAAAAAAGAACGAATGCAAGGGGAAGGTAAAAAGTTGGAACCAATTAGATATGGTCCCTTCAAAATACTTGATAAAATTGGTGAAAATGCTTTTTGCCTAGATATTGTTGGCATTATGGCATAGGTTTGATGCTATGGCTCTCGTGTTGTCCTTGATGGCAAATCACCTTGGTGACAGATCTCAGTTCAGGCTCTCAAAAAGAAGAAAAAGACATATACATAGGTTAATATAGATGAATACGCGTATACACACGGGTTATACGTTACAAAAGCGCGTATATGTTGGGGAAATTACTCTTGGTCCATGGTAGTTAGTCCTTGATATTTGAATCTATGTTTTTGGACCATGGCGTCTCGTCAGATGTGTTGATCCCAAGTTTTGGGTTCATGGTATTGAAATGTTTTTGTTTTAAACTGTGGTATTGTGGAAGGCCTAAGACTATAAAAGAGGAAGGCGATCTTGTGGCAAATGATGATCTGAATTATCACTGAAAATATGATAAAGTGGTAGATTTGAAATACTGGTAATCGTGTTATGGTGCAGATCTAGATCTGATTGAAGGAGGAACCTTAGCGCAAAGAGAAGGATAAGTTCTATTGATGGGTCATAATCTTTAAGCTTTAATGATAGTATCTTTGTATGATTTTGGTCTGTTATATGTGGTGCTTGCTTGATCTATAACACTGATAATCTGGGTTAATTAGCGTTCGGAATATCTGAAAGAACGAATTATCTTTTATAGATCTGTACGCAGGTTCAGCGAAGCTAAGGTGCGTATACACGCTGGTTTAGTGAATGAAAAAGCGTATATGCAGGTTGTTCCAAACACAAAAGCATATGCACGTGTGTTGTAGGTTATTGAAATAGCGTATATACTTTAAGTTGTGATCTAGCTGCTTATATTTATTACTGTTGTGTTCTACGTTCAGATTTTGGTGTGTGGTCTCTGGTACTGCGTTTTGGGTACAACTGTCAGAAAAGTATCTACTTGTTTCACATCAAATTGGTGGAAAGATTCTTGATGGTTGATTGATGTTCATGGATCCAGTCTGAAAATTTATGAAACGTGGTCCCTGGAAGAAAGAGAAGGTTGTAGCCTTCTGTAGGCCAGCACCTACGTACTGGTATCTTGGCTAGTGCAAGAACTAAAGGGGGTTGTAGCTCCCTTCCAGGAGAAGCTAGAGAACGAGAGAGGGTTGTAGCTCTCTGTAGGTTGCAGCCTGCGTACTGGTAAAGCACTGCACCAATACATTGTAAAAGAATTTTTTAATTTAAAAAGAAGATAGAAACGAATTACAGCAGGTGGTTTTCACCCACATTGGGTTTCCACCTTATATCTTGTGTTCTTATGTGTGATTGTCTTTCTTCTCTATTTTACTATCTCTGGCTACTGGTTATTTGATTCTGCAACATAGATTAACAATCATCATCAGAAAGATAAAGTAAATTAAAAGTTTTGTATACGCGGGTTTCCTTCTGCATAGTTGCGTATACACGCGTGTTTAACTAACTGAAGTAGCGTATATCATTTTTTTTTGAAAAAGAATTTTTGAGTCGATAATACTGATTCACCCCCCCCTCTCAGTATTACTTCCAACAATTGGTATCAGAGCAGGTCCTTCAGAAGAAGCTTGATCGCTTGAAGGAAGATCTTTCATCATGAGAAACTACGAGAGGGAAGCATCAATCAGGCCACCGATTTTTGATGGGTCAAACTTCGTATATTGGAAGGTAAGAGTTACTGCGTATATTCAATCTCTTGGTACAGAAGTCTGGGATATCATAGATACAGGGTATACTTTTCCATCAGCAACTCCTACAGAGCCGGCTGAGATGAAGAAATATTAAACAAATGCAAAGGCTTTCAATACTCTATTAGGTTGCCTATCTCAATCAGAATTTGTCAAGGTAATGCAGTTTAAATCCGCAAAAGAGATATGGGACAAGATTGTTTTGAGCTATGAAGGAGATGATCAGGTAAAACGAGCAAAACTTCAAACCCTCAGGATTCAGTATGAAAATCTCAAGATGTATATTGATGAAAGTGTGGCTAATTATTTTCTTCATGTAGATGAGATTGTTAATTATATAAAAAATTTGGATGAAGAAATAAAAGAGGCTATTGTGGTTGAAAAAGTTCTAAGATCTTTGTCCTCTAGATTTGAATCTAAAGTTTCTGTCATAGAAGAAAAGGAGAATCTACAAAACCTTAAAATGTCACAGCTGCACGGAATTCTAACTGCTTATGAAATGAGGAAAGGAGGTCCATCGAACAGGAGAGTAGCTGCCTTCAAAGCTTCAGGCAAAGGAGAGTACTATGGGTCAGGACATGTGTCAGAAGAAGAAGAAGAATCAAATTTTGTAAGAAATCTTCAACGGGGTACTGGAAGATTCAGAGGTAAATTAACTTTCAAATGTTTTTCTTGTGGAAGAGTAGGTCACTATGCTACCAAATGTCCTCACAAGGATAAGATTGACAAGGGGAAGGAACCTGTTAGATGGAACAAGAGACAAAATCCAAATAAGAAAAGATATTACACTCATGAAGATAGTGATGGACTATCAAATAGTGATGATAATGAACGAGGTAATCACTATAAACTTTTAATGGCCTTTGAAGATGACGATTACTTGGATGCTATAGATGTGGATGGTTTTTATGAAGAGATTTCTAGACTCAAAACATGTTTAGAAGAAAATAATGTGATCATTGATACTCTGCAATTTCAACTTGATGAAAAAGAAAAATTTCTTGAGAAGTTGGAATGTGAAATTGTTGGCCTTAGAAAATAAATTGAGAAAACAAAGGCCCTTAATCTTAAATTTGTTAAAGGATCTGAAACTTTGGATGAGATTATCAATGTGCAGCATTCCCCTCTAATCAAGATAGGTCTGGTGTATAATGGTGAAACATCTCAAGCTTCCACCTCCAAAAGTTATCTTGATGCAGCAAGAAGGAGTGAGCAAAAGCCTAATAGAAATCATCAGGTAAATCAGGGACAATCTTCATCAAGAACGAACAAAGACTATCAAGAAAATCGAGGGCAAGCTACCTTAAGGAAAAACAGAAGCTACAACCAACGTTAGGTAAAATCTTCCCAGTTTTCTTCAAGAATGGATGACAATCAAAACTACAATAATTTGGCTGGTAGATTTGATAATCATAGAAGTTTCTTCAATGGCCAATGTTTCTCTTGCCATAACTTTGGTCACAAAGCAGCTGAATGTGTTGCCTATAAGACAATCATGACTAGAGAAGTTCAAAAAAAAAAAAGTATGATTAAGATTACGAAAAGGACCTATAACAACTTTTCGGCTCTTGAAAATGAAATTGAATGTTATATTTGTAATAACTTCGGTCATGAAGATTTTGAATGCAGGAGCAGGTTTCGGCAGACAAAGGAACAAACCTCAAGCACTAGAACATGGAGAATAAAGGAAACACAACTAGAAAGATGTGGGATAGCTTTTTATGCAGAAGGACAGGAAAATCTGTGGTACATCCACAGTGGATGTTTGAAGCATATGACAGGTGATAAAGAAAAACTTGAATCATATACTTCTTTAGAAAAGGGAAAGAAAGTTTCTTTTGGAAATGATACCCCTGCAGCCATAAAAGGAAAAGGCACTGCTCAGTTGAAAGAAAAGGTCAAAGCTGGAAATGTTTTATATGTTGGTGGCTTGAAGCATAATCTATTGAGTGTCAGACAGATGTTCGATAATGGAACCGAGGTAATATTTCGATCAGATGGGTGTAGTGTTCGTGATCTTGATACAGGAAGAATAGTGATCAAAGGCAGAAGAACTCCAAATAATTTATACATATTTGAAGAAGGACAATAACAATGCTATTTGAGCAAGGATGATGAACACTGGTTATGGCACCAGAGGTTGGGGCATCTAAGCTTTTCACAAATAAGGAAAGCATGCAAATACCAGGCAGTTCGTGGTCTTCTAGACAACAAATTCCAGACAACACCATATGCAAATCATGTCAGTTTGGTAAGCAAACCAGAACTAACTTCCCTGAGAAGGAAGGATCAGCCAGCAGGCCTCTTGTGCTAGTCCATACAGATGTATGTGGTCCATTTAGGACAAGGTCGCCTCGAGGAGAAGAATACTTTATATTATTCATTAACGACTTCTCCAGGATGGTTTGGTTAGGACTTATGAATCACAAGGACGAAGCTTTCGAAAAATTCAAATCCTTCAAAGCCTTGGTTGAAAATGAATTAGATTACAAAATTAAGTGCCTCAGGTCCGACAGAGGTGGGGAGTTTACCTCAAATGAATTTTTTGATTTTTGTGAAGAACATGGAATAAGAAGGGAATTCTCTACAGCTAGGACTCCTTGGCAAAATGGAGTGGTGGAAAGGATGAACAGAACAGTCCAACAAATGGCTTGTGCTATGCTTGATGATTCTAGAACTCCCGCAACCTTCTGGGGTGAAGCTGCATTTGTTGCGGTTGTTATTCTCAACAAAACATATGTCCGAGTAAATAGCACTCAAACTCCTCATGAGCTCTGGTATGGTGAGACTTGTTCGGTAAAGCATTTCAAAATTTTTGGAAGCAAATGCTATATTAAGAATACTGATGAACAGCTTGGCAAACTTGAACCTAGAGCAGATGAAGGAATTCTCCTTGGTTATTCTCCCCACAACAAAGCATATAAGTGTTATAATAAA
>APFE030703679.1:16332-30603 GCA_000404065.3 Pinus taeda | reverse complement strand
AAAATTATTATTAAATAAATATATGATGTACCAATGATATTATTCGTTTTTAGATATATATATACATTTATTGATAAACAAGTACATTTAGTTAAATAAACAAATGAATTCTTTTATTATATAATTTACCTAATTTAGCTAATTTCTAAGAATGATAATAATTAAATATAACAGAATATTATTGGTTTGACTAGGGTCATTAGGTCATAATTAGTCGTTGGCAATATAGCCGTTGGAGCCTTTGCACATACTATTTAACAAGCTAAGCTGGATTGGTTCTTCAACTTGTCCTGACGATGAACCACACTGGTTGGTTCGAAACGCATCGACAAAAGATTGTTTATGTGATTACGCCGAAAATTCTCTAAACAAGAAGGGAATTCTCTACAACTAGGACTCCTCAGCAAAATGGAGTGGTGGAAAGGATGAACAGAACAGTCCAACAAATGGCTTGTGCTATGCTTGATGAGTCTGGAACTCCCGCAACCTTCTGGGGTGAAGCTGCATTTGCTGTGCTTGTTATTCTCAACAAAAAAAATGTCCGAGTAAACAACACTCAAACTCCTCATGAGCTCTGGTATGGTGAGACTCCTTCGATAAAGCATTTCAAAATTTTTGGAAGCAAATGCTATATTAAGAATACTGATGAACAACTTGGCAAACTTGAACCTAAAGCAGATGAAGGCATTCTCCTTGGTTATTCTCCCCACAACAAAGCATATAAATGTTACAATAAAAGACTTGGAAGAATTGTTGACATCATTGATGTAGTGGTTGATGAAAAAGAATACATTCCTAGGCAAGTAAATTATGAAAATATCGAAGAGGATGAAGACTATCCTCAAAATCAGACTGATGATGAAGAAGAAAACTATGAAGAAGAAACCCATGAGGAGCCAGAGGAACATATAAGGATAGAAGAAAAGACTCCTTCTAGGTATGTTCAAAAGAATCACCCAGAATCACAAATTTTGGGGCAAAAAGAGGCTGGCGTACAAACAAGAAGAACAATTGCAGAAGCCTCAAGCTATTTGGCACTACTCTCCTCCACTGAACCACAAAATGTAAGAGAGGCTTGCAAAGATGAATGCTGGGTCAAGGCAATGGATGAAGAACTTGAACAAATCGAAAAGAACAACACTTGGGAGTTGATTCCTAGACCAAAAGATAAGAATGTCATAGGGACAAATTGGATCTTCAAAAACAAGTTGAATGAAAATGGGGAAGTAATTAGAAACAAGGCCATACTTGTTTGTAAAGGGTATGCTCAACAAGAAGGAATAGACTTTGAAGAAACCTTTGCTCCTGTTGCAAGACTTGAGGCCATTCGAATGTTCCTTGCTCTCTCAAGTTTTCAAAACTTCAAAGTATTTCAAATGGACGTGAAATCAACCTTTCTGAATGGGGACTTAGAAGAAGAAGTGTACATTGAGCAACCAGATGGGTTCATTCTTGGAAATGATCCAAATCTTGTATGCAGATTGAAAAAGGCTCTCTATGGGCTCAAACAAGCTCCAAGGGCTTGGTACTATCGTTTGGACAAATATCTTCATCAACAAGGATTTTCAAAAGGATCAGCAGATAGCAATCTTTATATAAAAATTGAAAATGAGAAATTGCTAATACTTGTTGTGTATGTAGATGATATTATCTTTGGCAGCAATGAAGAAGCTATGAGTCAAAGCTTTGCCTTGGTGATGCAGAAAGAATTCGAAATGTCTTTGCTTGGAGAACTGACATATTTCCCTTGGATTGCAAATCCAACAAAATGAAGGCCGTATCTTCTTGTCTCAAACCAAGTACCTCAAGCAGATTCTGAAGAAGTATGGCATGGAAGATTCAAAACCAGTATGTACCCCTATGGTTACAGGATGCAGGCTCAGTGCAAATGATGAATCAACAGCAGTGCATCAACCAACCTATAGATCCATGATTAGAAGTCTACTTTATTTGATAGTTACCCGACCAGACATCATTCATGCAGTAGGAATAGTTGGAAGATTTCAGGCAAATCCTAAGGAAACTCATCTTCAGGCAGTAAAGAGAATTTTCAAGTATCTTCAAGGAACTCAAAACTATGGCTTATGGTATCCTAGAGATACAGATCTCACTCTTCATGCTTATACAGATGCTGATTGGGCTATAAGCGTGGATGAAAGAAAGAGCATAAGTGGTGGTGCATTCTTTATGGGTTTCATATTAGTATCTTGGTTCAGCAAGAAACAGAGTTCGATTGCTTTATCTACAGCTGAAGTGGAATATGTGGCAGCTGCATCTTGCTGCACTCAACTCCTTTGGATGATGCAAAACTTGCAGGATTTTTAGATCACTTGTACACCACTGATCTCCATCTTATGTGATAATACAAGTGCAATCAACATTTCAAAGAACCCAGTGATGCATTCAAAAACCAAGCACATACCGATCAAGTATCACTTTCTTCGGGAACAAGTGTTGGAACAAAAGGTCAAATTGGAGTATGTTCCTTCTAAGGAACAAGTTGCTGATATTCTCACCAAACCACTGCCCAGGGAAACTTTTGAATATCTCAGACAGAAGCTGGGAGTAGTTGATGCATCATCTTGCTATTAAACTTGTCTATTTCAGAGAAGAAGTAGTATACGGAAGTTACCTGAGGAGGATCCTCGTACATACGCAGGTTTGGGTAGAGAAAGTCGCGTATATGGAGGCTTGATGGATATCAGAAGGGATAGGCTCTGGTTGAAAATTGTCTGATATGGGTCTGCAGGAGACCATCTGGCACTAGTTCAGGGGGAGCAGATAAACTTCTAATGATGCATTGTTGGCATTGTCATAGAAGCTTTTTGTTCTAGTTCACAGCTGTTGTTGATGGAACAATTGGAGAGGGAGAATGGAAGGAAATCATGGTTGCTGATCTGAAATGATGATTAACATATACTGCTGCTATCAATTATTGGTGACATTCACAAGTCTTTCTCTACATATTTCGTCTCTAGGTCATGTATCTCTTTTATGGTGTCAAGGTCATGTAACAGCCTATTTTGGTTTCCTCACTATGCCTGGGATGAAGATGTAATGTAATTGATTTTCATATGTAATTTTATGATGTATCCCCAGTTGGTTAGGTGGATGATCCCCATGTTGTTGGGTGAAGGATGTATGCATTGAGTCTTTTGGTGATAGGAAGGTCTTTTATGATGTATATGTATATGTCAGCATAGCAGGGCAGAGATTTCAGCATGTACTCAGGGGGAGCACAACCCTTTGCCCTTGATGACAAAGGGGGAGAATGAAAGAGGATCTTGGTGTTGCCATCAAGTCCAAAGGGGGAGATTGTTGGCATTATGGCATAGGTTTGATGCTATGGCTCTGGAGTTGTCCTTGATGGCAACTCACCTTGGTGACAGATCTCAGTTCAAGCACTCAGAAAGAAGAAAAGGACATATACGCAGGTTCATCTAGACGAAGACGCGTATACACGTGGGTCATACGTTACAAAAGTGCGTATATGTTGGGGAACTTACTCTTGGTCCATGATAGTTAGTCCTTGGTATTTGAATCTATGGTTTTGGACCATGGCGTCTCGTTTGATGTGTTGATCCCAAGCTTTGGGTTCATGGTAT
This sequence comes from Pinus taeda, assembly GCA_000404065.3. Lineage (NCBI taxonomy): Eukaryota > Viridiplantae > Streptophyta > Pinopsida > Pinales > Pinaceae > Pinus > Pinus taeda. Next base: position 26,998 of record APFE030703679.1, on the reverse strand, counting down.
TAAAATGTTATGGTTTTGGACCATGGTATTGTGGAAGGCCTAAGACTATAAAATAGGAAGGAGATCTTGTGGCAAAGGATCATCTGAATTATCATTAAAAATCTGATAAAGTGGTAGATCTAGAATTCTAGTAATCGGGTTATGGTGCAGATCTAGATCTGATTGAAGGAGGAACCTTACCGCAAAGAGAAGGATAAGTTCTATTGATGGGTCATAATCTTTAAGCTTTAATGATAATATCTTTGTATGATTTTGGTCTATTATATGTGGCACTTGCTTGATCTATAACACTGATAATCTGGGTTAATTAGCGTTCTAAATATCTGAAAGAGCGAATTATCTTTTATAGATCTGTACGCAGGTTCAGTGAAGCTAAGGCATGTATACACGCCGGTTCAGTGAATGAAAACAATGTATACGCAGTTTGTTCCAAACATAGAAGCGTTTGCACGCATGTTGCAGGTTATTGAAATAGCATATATATTTTAAGTTGTGATATAGTTGCTTCTATTTATTGTTGCTATGTTCTGGGTTCAGATTTTGGTGTGTGGTTTCTGGTACAGTGTTTTGGGTACAGTTGTCAGAAAAGTATCTACTTAATTCAGATCAAATTGGTGGAAAGGAGATTGGTTGAGGGAGAAATTCTTGATGATTGATTGATGTTCATGGATCCAGTCTGAGAATTTATGAAACGTGGTCCCTGGAAGAAAGAGAACGTTGTAGCCTTCTATAGGCCAGCACCTACATACTAGTATCTTGGCTAGTGCAAGAGCTAAAGGGGGTTGTAGCTCCCTTCCAGGAGAAGCTGGAGAACGAGAGAGGGTTTTAGCTCTCTGCAGGTTGCAGCCAGTGTACTGGTAAAGGACTGTACCAGTACATTGTAAAGGAAGTTTTTAATTTAAAATAAGATAGAGACGAATTGCAGCAGGTGGTTTTCACCCACATTGGGATTCCACCTTATAGCTTGTGTTCTTGTGTGTGATTGTCTTTCTACCCTGTTTTACTGTCTCTGGCTACTGGTTATTTGATTCTGCAACACAGATTAACAATCATCATCAAAAAGATAAAGTAAATTAAAAGTTTGCTTTGTATACGCGGGTTTACTTCTGCATAGTTGCGTATACACGCGATTTTAACTAACTGAAGCAGCGTATATCATTTGTTTTTGAAAAAGAATATTTGACTTGACAATACTGATTCACCCCCCTCTCAGTATTATTTCCAACATAACTATCATTTTTGGGAATAAATAACCCTGAGAAACATTATTAATTGTACATTCAAGTTAATGCCCACTAGTTTACTAATGCCCACTAGTTTTGCTGTAATAACGTGTAATAGTCAAATTCAACTAGTAAGGGAGGTGTTGGACTAATCACTACATCTTTGAAAATTTATCATCATAAATTAAGTATAGATTTGGAAGCTTACCAACATTATGACAAATATCAATAGTGAAAACTAAATTTATTAATATAATAACAAACCACCACTACTAAAATTAAATTTAGTATTTCTGATGTAATGAAAAATCTCAACAACAAAAACTATATACAATTCCTCAAATAAAAAAAATGGAAAGGTCTTTCTAAACATTCTAGTTATACTCATTGGTAAAATTTCCTTTTACTCAAATTATAAAAATAAACTTGAAGGATCTCTTTGAAGTTTCTAGTTATGATGATGAGAATACTCTCACGAGGCATATGATCAACCCTTATTTTTCCTGTGTCTAAACTCGATTAAATTAGATTTATTTGAACAAATTACTTATGAAATTCCCACATAAGTATGCATAACCTTTTGCAAATTTTCTGCCAAAATGGATTCAAATTAGCTTGACAAAAATATGAATTGTGGTTTAGAAGGTTAAATGCAAATTACTTTTCTAATAAATTCCATGGAATTTATCATAAAAGTTTTAATCATAGTAAAAGTGTGAACAATGAACAATACATTGAAAAAAGTATTTCAAATGGAACAAAATATTTGTACCTGAAGCACATCCTCTCGAAAGCCTCTTTAAGAAGGGAAATAGAAAGGTGTTCCTGTAAAGAAGAATTATTTTTGTTTATGCGGTGCTAGTCATCCAATATTTCAAAGAAATAATATACTCAACCTCCCATTATGTGGAAAATCATAAACGTTCAAACTTGTAAATCAAATCTAAGATATCACATTAAAATAACTAAATATAATGACAGTAATAACTTTGCCTCATCAAGATTATAAGTAGCACTATTTGTTAGGTAAACTTGACTCAGGATAGAGTCAAAGTTGACCAGGTTAAACAATGATGGTTTTGCGGCACATGGTATTGTGCATCCATAGTATTCTACCAGTGGTATTATATGTAATGGAGCTTATAAAAGGCTGGAAGGACTTCATTGTAATGCAAGACCTGGAGGTGAGCGGTGAAGGCTCACTTGGTCAGTTTGGCCAGGGCTTTGGCCAATACTAATGAGATTTTATTAGGTTGGGTTTTTCCCGGGATTTGAGATTTTCCCGGATAAACATTTGTGTTTATGTGTTTATGGTTGTTGCTGGTTATTTTTATATTTATTCCTCTCAGTAATTATTTATGTTATGCAGTAAGTGCATTTGGGGAATAATCATTTTTACAGTATTGTTGGAGTGGTAGATGTCTAGATCAAGATGAAACATGGACAAGATATATTATTGAAACAAGTCAGGCATGTACCAAAAATGCGCATGAGTTTAATCTTTATGGGACAATTGGATGATGAAGGCTATTCGACAAGCTTTACAAAAGGAGGCTGGAAAATTAGCAAAGGTGCATTGGTTGTGGCCAAAGGATCCAAGACATGAACAGTATACACATTGAAGAGATTGATAGGAAAACCAGATTTGGCTGCCATCACAAAAGAAGTAAATTCAGCAGATCTGTGGCATAAGCGTTTAGGTCACATGAGCGAGAAGGACTTAAAAATACTTGTTGGTAAAAATTTATTGCCAGGTTTTAAATCCTACAATCTTGATCTTTGTGAGCATTTTATATATGGTAGACAAAGAAGGGTTTCATTCCTTAGAGGTGGTCATGACATAAAGAAAAATGTGTTAGAATTGGTACACTCGGATGTGGTTGGCCCTGTTAACATCAAATCATTAGGAGGAGCATCATATTTTGTAACATTTATAGATGATGCATCCAGGAAAGTTTGGGCATGTCCCATGAAAAATAAAAGTGAAGTGTTTGGAATATTTCAAAAATTCCATGTTGTTGTTGAAAGAGAGACTAACAAATTGCTGAAGTGTTTAAGAACAGATAATGGTGGAGAATATTGCTCAAATGCATTTAAGGAATATTGTAACAGGTTTGGCATAAAGCATGAGAAGATTGTGCCTAGTACTCCTTAAAAAAATGGTGTCACAGAAAGGATGAATCACATCATTTTGGAAAAGGTGTGAAGTATGTTGTCCAATTCCGATTTGGAGAAGAATTTTTGGGATAAAGCAATTGGGACCACTTGCTACCTCATAAATAGATCTCCAACTACAGCCTTGGATGGTGATATCTGTGAAGAAGTTTGGACTAGTAAGAATTTGAATTATTCTCACTTGAGGATCTTTGGATGTGAAGCATTCGTACATATTGGCAAAGAAAATAGAACTAAGCTAGATGGTAAATCTATGAAATGAATTTTTTGGGATATGCGGATGAAGATCTTGGTTATCGTCTATGGGATCTAGTCAAACATAAAATTATTAGAAGTAGGGATGTTATATCTAATGAGTCAAAAATGTTTAAGAGGATTGTAGGTGAGTTGGAGGTCAAGAAGGTTATTGACAGGTTTGAAGAGCAGCAGGAAAACATACCACCAATACAAGAAAAAGAACAGCAAATTCAGGAGCATGAAGAACAACAAGTGGAAAATAATGAACAATAAGAAGAAGGAATGTTGCAGGAACCTTTACAGGAGATTCAACCTAATAATGCACCACCACAGTTGGTTCACAGATCTTCTAGGCCTCATAAGCCTTCACAAAGGTACCCTCCTTCAAACTATATTTTTTTGACTAATGAAGGTGAGCCTAATTGTTTTCAAGAAGCTTGTAAAGTCGAGCACAGTAAAGAATGGAAGAAAGCAATGGAAGAAGAAATGAACTCTTTGTAGGAAAATAGAACTTGGGAGTGGGTAAAACTCCCAAAAGGAAGAAAGGCTCTACAAAACAAATGGGTGTACAAGATTAAGCATGAAGGTGACGAAAAGAAGGAGAGGTATAAAGCAATACTGGTGGTGAAAGTTTTTGCCCAAAAAGAAGGTATTGAATTCACTGAAATTTTCTCACTTGTTGTTAAAATGTCATCCATTAGAGTAATTCTTAGTCTAGTTGCTGCTTTAGACCTAGAATGTGAACAGTTAGATGTAAAAAATGCATTCCTTCATGGTGAATTAAAGGAAGAATTTATATGGAACAGCCAGAAGGCTTCATAGAAAAAGGCAAGGAAGGCCTTGTTTGTAGGTTGAAGAAGAGTCTCTATGGGTTGAAACAGGCACCTCGACAATGGTACAAGAAATTTGATTCATTCATGTTGGAACATGGTTTTCAGAGGTTGGAAGCTGACCATTGTGTCTATATCAAGAGGTATGATCAAGGAAAGCATATCATATTATTGTTGATTGTTGGGCATGATAAGAATAAGATCAATAGGTTGAAGAAAGATTTGGGTAGCAAATTTGCAATGAAGGATTTGGGACTAGCACAACAGATATTGGGCATGCGGATTATGCGTGACAGGAAAAACAAAAGGTTGTGGCTGTCACAAGAAAAATATACCAAGAAGGTGCTTGACAGGTTTAATATGAAGCATTCCAAGCCAGTTGGTACACCCCTTGCAGCCCACTTCAAGCTGAGTACTGAATTATGTCCTAGTAATGACAAAGAGAAAGAAGAGATGAGCAGAATTCCTTATGCTTCAGCAGTTGGCAGCTTAATGTATGCCATGGTATGCACACGACCAAACATTGCATATTCAGTGGGAGTAGTGAGCAAGTTCCTTACTAATCCAAGCAAACAACATTGGCAAGCAGTAAAATGTATTTTAAGGTATCTCACGGGTACTAGTCATTATTGTTTATGTTTTGGTCATGATGAGACTTTCCTTGAACGATTTGCAGATGCATATATGGATGGAGATATGGATACCAGAAAGTCCACTACAGGTTATTTGTATACATTTGTAGGTGGAGCAGTATCTTGGGTGTCAAGGCTACAAAGAATAGTAGCCCTCTCTACAACAGAAGCAGAGTACATAGCTGCAACAGAAGCTTGTAAAAAGATGTTGTGGATGCAATGATTCTTAGGAGAGATAGTAATAAAGCAAGACAAGTGTGTTATATTGTGATAGTCAGAGTGCTATTCACTTGGCAAAAAACCCAGCATTTCATTCAAAAACCAAGCACATTGACTTAAGGTACCATTGGATCTGGCATGTGTTGGAGGAAGAACAGTTATCCTTGGAAAAGATCCATACAGATAGGAACCCTGCTGATATGCTCACTAAGATTATACCACGAAATAAACATGAGTTATCTAGAGGCATGGTAGGAGTTGGTGTGACTTGATCACTCTTATTTGGCTTCAAGTGGGAGAATGTTAAGTGTGAAGCCAAATTCATGCAAGATTCTAGATCCGTCTACACTGCCAGTAGTTTCTAGAATAACATGAAGGATTCTAAATCCTTCTACACTGCCAGTAGTTTCTAGATCATTCCAGATCTCCATCTGAATCACATACAGGATTCTAGATCCTTCTTCTACCTCTATAAATTTGTAATTTCTCTGGCCAAGGAAAGCAAGCCAAGGCCCAAGCTTGTTATGTAATGAAAAGTGATTTTCGGTCTCCAGTGATTGTTTTATCTATTCCGTTGTTTCTAATTGAGTAATCTTGTTGTTTCTCCATTTGTTTGTCTTTGTGAATTAGTCCCTGCTATTGTTGTCTAAGTCTCTGAGTATAAATCCATTGTGTGTTATGTATGCTCTGGTCTAACACTATTGTGTTCAAGTATCACTACACAATAGAAATGCATGAACATATACACAAAAAGATGATATGATTTTTTTTTCATGTAATCTCCAAAACATTAGTAGTAGGGATTAACCCTGAAATATTTCTAGAATCATATTTCACAAGACACTCTTGAAAATATCCAAATTTAATCACAAGAGGACTCCCCTATAGGAACCAACAATGCCCCCATACTTCTGCCTTAGGAAAGTCGATTGGTGGTTTCTCAATCCTTTCCACAACTAGCTATACTCTAGAGGCCTATCCCAAAAGTTCTTTAAAACAAGGCAACACCTTGGGGGCCGAGGGGGATGAGATAAGTGGCACTCCTAAATGAAATGTGTATTCCATGAAAGTTTGTCTTTATATATGTGACTATGTGTATCGCTTTCAATTATAATTAAAAGGTAATTAGAAGAACACTAAATATCTCTTGATTTAAAAAACTATTTTCCCACCACTTTTCATTGCTACAAATTCGGTTCTTCATCTTCAAGTCCTTGTCAATGGAGTAATCAATATCAAATCCATAGTTGTTTAACCACCTAGCTTTCTCTCAGTCATCAAGATCGAAGCAACATTTACATTCATTGAAGAAATTTAATTATTTCCTTTCAATGAGCCATGAGTAACTCTTGCATGAATATGCAGTTCAAACTATTTTGGAATAAGGCAGGACCTTCCACATACTGTCAGGAAATGGATAATTACTTGCAATTTGAATACATTATAGGATAAAAGTGTCGTTGAGGAAGAGGCTGGCCACCTATGAGCAATATATTCTTAGCCAAGACTTCATCCGACAGTAGTGGACGAGCTTCTAATCTATGTATTTGTTCAAATCTTCCTTGAAAACTGCACAGAGATGGTCGATGGGGTGATAGATGGTGTTGGAGCGGAAGCTAGCGTTGCGTCTGAGTGGGAATTTTTTTCCAGTGATGAAGTCATTGAGAACCTAGACAATGGAAACTCTATTGGGTCATCCCCATTGAAGCCACGAACATCTACATTATTCTCGTCGTTTCTTTTGGGGTTTTACATAAATTGCATCAGTTGGGTGATCTCAACAGCAAGATTTTCAAAGACATCTTTTGAGGATTTGAGATTGATTTTGATACTCAAAATCTCATGTTGGGTTTGTTTGAGTGTGACAAGGATGATTTCATTGGAAGGGAGTGGGTACTAGACAAGTTGAGGGGTATTGAAGGGGATTGTAGTAGTAGTGTAATGAGCCTAAAAAGAGGAATACTATAAGTATATTTTTGCTATAACAAGTAGCAAAACCCACAATTTTGACGTGGATTCTTATTCTATTTTTTTCTTTGGAGAGTCATGAATATCCATTGAGAAAAGAGATAAACATGAGTGTCCACCAGAGGATAGATTATAGCTTGTTAGGATATTCTGACACATAGGAAATAGTTAAGTTCAACTTGGTCTAGTATAGAGTTAGGTATAGAGTTAGGTAAAGTGTGTTTCTTTACCGTTGTACATTTTGTAACTTACAATCCGACGGTCACGATATGTAGTGATCCGCGGGTTCATTCTCTCCTCGGTATTTACCGACACTTGATCCATGGCTTGACACCCGATTGGTCCATGAATTCTATTTAAAGCGCATGGAGGGTCATTTGTAGGTTCACCGTGCATGAGAGAAGCTTATGTAAATTTTCATTCTTTTATTAATAAATTGCCTGTAGTAGCCACGGTGGCGCAGGCCGTGGACTGTTTCCCTCTCTGAGGGTTTTAACCACGTCAAAATACTGGTGTATTGATCTGTGATCTGTTTGTGAGCGGTGTCCTTTTGGTGTTCTGTCTGAGGAACTTACCCTGTAAATTCCTACATGGTATCAGAGCTATTTGAGGGCCGCTTCCGTTGGTGATCCAAATCTGAAGCCGGTAGAACTGCATGCGGCTGTCGTTTCCTAGATCTACTGTTTCTGACTGCTTTCGGGCCGAGAGGACTGCTCTGTTGCGTTCGGATCATCTGTTCCAGTGAGGAGCCCCTTTCGTTTCACGCGAAAAGGTTTCCGGTAGCCCTAGCTACGTCATTTTTAAGATCTGGAGGTATACAGTGTTTATTTGCAGTTTCTAGTTATTTTTCTCTCTGTTTATTATTTCGGTTTATTTAGCTTCCTTTTTATTACCGGATCTATACCTTTCATTTCTGTGTATGCTCTTTGCCCTGCGACTCTATGCAATCTGGGCAAATCAGAAACAAAGAGGAAGGATTTTTCTCATGCGTATGCTCTTTTCCGTTGCGTCTTAGTGTGATCTCGAAAAATCAAAAACATTGAGGAAAATATTTAGTTTCTGGGTAAAGCTAACTTTAAGCCATAAGGTTTGTTTTTTTTTTTTGTATGTTTGTGTTGGGTTTTGTGTTTTTTGTTTTGTAGGGAAAAAAAGAGCTTTCTCAAGCAAGCACGCAACCCAAAGCTTCAGTGACTAAAAAAAAACAAAGCCCCCACGCCCCCTCTCTCCCTCTCTCTCTCTCTCAAAATTTTAGTCTAGCTCACTTGGTTCAAAGCTAATTGATGAGAGTAGAGGTCTTGAGTTCAAGACTCCTTTTTGTTGGAAAGGGGGCGTTTTTTTTCATTTCCGCACATTCCCGCACTTTGTCGACGTCTTCATTAACGTTTCTTCAAAAAGCCGTAACTTCTTCATCCGGAAGCCGTTTTCAAAGCCATTTTTTTTTAACCAGCCTAATTTTTTGAGATCTTTCCATTGGAACACTTATTTTCAACATATATAGCTTCAGTTTCTGTTAAAATGGAAAGTCCATGCCAAGCTATTCTTAACAGCACCAACTACTTCCAATAGTGGTCCTACATTGTGGATTTACTCAGAAGTAAAGGTCTTTATAGAATATCCTCAGGCCAAGAAACGAAACTGAAAGATGAAGATAAGGAAACTAAATGGGAAAATAGGCAAGATCAAGCACGTGGGTTGATAGGGATGTCTATTCCTCCAGATCTTAGATTCCATATTGCAGAACTTGATACTCCTGATGAAGCAATGAAGCAGATTACTAAATTTTTTGGAATAAAAAATGAACTTAGAGCCCATCAACTTGAAAATGAGTTGCTTACATTGGACCCCAATAATTTTTCTTGCATTGAAGATTTTTTGTCCAAATTCAAGACCCTTAGACTTCTCTTGGAAGGTATTAAGATTAAGAAAGAAGATAGTAACCTTATCTATTCCATTCTTACTAAGTTGGGACCAGCCTACTCTCTGTTTGTTTCCACCTTCCATTCTACAAGAGAAGCCTTCATTTCTCAAGGAAAAACCTACAAGCCCCTTCCTTTGATTCTTTTTGTGATTCTTTAATAAGAGAACAAGAAAAACTCTTACACCTTGGTCTTCTTAATCTTGGAAACTCTTCTAAGAAAGCGTTAGCCGCCCAACAACAACCAAATTCAAAGAATCCTAAGAAGTCGTATCCTAAAAGGAATGGTCCTAAACCAAACAAGGGTCCTAAGCAATTTCAGCCTCAAAATGAAAAATCATTTCACCAGAATGATAATAAAAACAGAGGGAAGAAGACTGATAGACATTGCAACTTTTGTAATCGATATGGCCACTTGGAATCTAAATGCTTTAAGAAGATGGAAGCCTTGGAAGCAGCAATGAAGAAGCATAACATCCATTTGAAGCACTCTTCAAATTCATCTTCAGGAATGGCACTTTCTGCATGTGGTTGTCAAGCATCTCGGTCTAGCTATGCATTAAATGTCTCTTCTTCCTCTCATTCTCATGAATGGCTCATTGATTCTGGAGCTTCTTATCACATGCCCAAAAATAAAGCCATGTTTTCTTCTTTAAATGATTGTAACACCAAAAATATATATGTTGGTGATAATAGATCTCTTAATGTTGTAGGGACTGGAACTATTCATATAGACAATGGTCAATTTAATGATGTATTATGTGTTCCAACCTTATCCAGCAACCTTCTATCTGTATATCAGATAACTCATTCAGGTGAAGGTAAAATCGTTGAATTTTCACCTCACGATGTTGTAATTAAGGACCTAAAGGATCCTAGACAGATTTTAGCTACGGGTATTGCTGATGATTCCACAAGGTTGTATAAGTTTCACAACTTTGGGTCATCAAATCTTCCCTCAGTATTTGTTGCTCATAATGATGAAGTGAGCAAACTTTGGCATGAGCGATTTGGTCACTTAAACTATCGCTCCCTTCAACATCTATGTAAAGAAAATATGGTGACAGGTCTTCCTATGGTATCTTGCAGATATGGTGTTTGTTCCGGATGTGTACTCGGAAAACATCATCGGGACAGTTTTGAAAAACGTGCCTCTTGGCACGCCTCAGCCCCTTTACAGCTTGTGCACTGTGATTTATGTGGTCCACTTCCTGTTGCTTCATTCTCTGGCTGCAAGTATTTCTTAACTTTCATTGATGATTTCTCCAGATGCACTTGGGTATACTTCTTAAAACTCAAGAGTGAAGTATTTAACAAATTCTTGGCCTTTAAGGCCTTTGTTGAAAAACAATCTGCACATCAAATTCTTAAGTTAAGATCAGATAATGGCAAAGAATATGTTAAAAACGACTTCATCAACTTTTGCACTGAGCATGGAATCCAAATGCAACATACTGTTCCATATAC
>APFE030703673.1:0-10500 GCA_000404065.3 Pinus taeda | reverse complement strand
AATCAGTTATGTTAATAAATTAAATTACAAAATACTATAGAACATAAACTAGGTAGAACAATGGTAGTTATCTTTTAAGACAGAAAGAGAGACAACAACTACATACATTCACAAAAGATATTACAAGAGGCTAACATAATGGATGTTTAACATAGAGAAATAACCTTAGAGGTCCAAAATCCTAACCCTATAATATGGAGCATCAAAAGGTTTGTAGGTCTGGATGTCATTAGTTGGCACATCAACTTCTCAAGGGCACAATTTTTGCGTACAATATTCATTTGGGGTGCACAAGAGCTTGCTGGAAAGAATTATCCAAGGAATACAAATTTTAACTAGGGCCAGGGAGTTCCACAACAAACCATAGCCCTACAAATTTCAAAAAAACATCGTTTAAGGCCTCAAAATGGCCCCAAAAGTTTGAGACAAAAAAAACCCATTGAAAAATTGCCAAGAGGATAAAGAATCATTGAGCTAGTGGAAGAGGCGAGCGGCCAATGATATCCACCTAGGACAATCCTCCCCCTTAGGAAATTACATTAAGTTTCTTCATAATGTGGGGAAAATTATATTGAATTAGCTCCTAGTGAGTCACCTACCTTGGTGAAGAAGTTGCCATACTTGGACAACCTGATAGCATTGGATGTGCCATTGATAGGTATTTTTTGTCTTGGTGTCCATGACACAATCCATTGTATACTATTCAATGTATTTAGGATAGAATGTTTTGGGGGCCAATTTCTTAGTTTCCTTCGATGTTTCCAACAATGGTGAAAAATATTGTTGAAGCATCTCCACATTAAACACTAGATCCAAGCCAAGGAAAGAGGGAATACTAAATTCAAAAACATTTTACCCATAGCCTTTGTTATTGCGTTGATCCCATATCAAATTGGTTTGATCTTCCCATGGTGGAATTTTAGTCACTATTTCTATAAATGCAACTAATGAGCCCAATATTGCAACAAGAATGTTGTAACTCCCAAGGCTACCAACTTAAATTATCAACCCGGAGTTCGTACAAACTTAAGAGGTGTCGGCAATATATGTGCAACATGCAATGTGTTCTTATTTCGTCGATATGATGCAATGAAGTGAATATCATGAAATCAAACACTAACCTAATCGCAAAAATGGAAATATTAGTCTACTTGGAGAATGTAAATTAATACTCTAATTCCAGAATGTGGAACATTATTTTGAAAAAGGAAATTTGATCTTTTCAACAATAATACTTGTAACTGAAACCTTAAGGAAGCATGAATTCAAGAATTAAGTCTAATCTACTTTGGATTGATGAATCACCCTTTTTATCACCATTTTCAAGGAAACGTAGCTTTAGTGACATAATCCATGTACATTTCATACGAAAACATTCATTGTTATTTAGATGTGGAAATTTGTCTTCTAATTATGATTGCAGATTTGTACTTGTAGTGAAGGAAATGTGGGTCTAGAGTGGTATTTGGTCTTCCTCAATCCTGGGTTCAGAGCCTAGGGGTCATGATTCAAGCCTAAGAGACAAAATCCAAGCTTTTGGAGCAGATCTAGTCAGGTTTACACGTTAGTGTTACAGGAGACCCTATTTTGCTACAAGAGGAGATAACTTGTTGAATGGCCAAGTAAATCAAATGAAAATAGGATGGGATTTTTTATTATTATTATTAAGTAGGGTGTCTTAGGACTCCATTTCAAGTGGAATCACTCCAAAATATCCATGTTAACACATGCTAAAAAATAACAGAAAATTACTACTCTAAAAACTGGAAATTCAAGAACTATTGAGCTAGTTAACCTACCAAATTCCTAACCTAATCAAGTGAAAATGCTATGGGGTAAATTTTGTTATTAAATTGATATTTTTTAAGACCCAATACAAGTGGAATCAACTCAAATGAAGCACATTAAAACATTATAAAAAATAGCAGAAAATTACTACTATTTCGCTACAAGGGACTTCTAGAAATTCTAGATTCGTGAACTAATAACCCAATCCAAGAAGCTCAATGATGAAGATGAATTTTCAAAGTTGTTATAAGGATGAATAATGCTTGTGACTTTGTAAATAAATAAATAAAAAAACTCACTTCAATCATTTAACTAATGTAACCTACAACAAAAGAAACATGAATAGTAAATGTAGAAATAAGAGATACAAGTGAAAAAGACAGTCAAAGGAAATAAAGAAATTGTACAAGAGAGATCTAAGGCTTATGGGATGGCCAAGCCCAAGGAAAATCAGAGTCCTATAAAAGAAACCAAGCTTTAGAAGCTAAAATGGCACCAAACTTCATTATTTGAATCAATTCATGTACATCCCTACTAGAAATGAAAGTGGAGTTGTGTTAGGTCCCTATAATACTAGTGATTCCCCCATTACTATTTTCATTGTATCCCTTATTGTTATTGTTGTGCCCCTAGTGTCCCCATATTGTTATTATTATTCTTTTAACACGGTCAAATATTGTTATATTATAAAAAACTTCAGCGGAGGGACAAGTCCCATTACAGATGTTAGAGGAAGCGAAGTAGAATTGATCCAAAATGGGCATGTAGTCCCTTGATCCAATTCACTTGGCTTGATTTTTAAGACTTGGAAGACAAACTGGCTATATTGTCGTATGAATTCACCTAGTAGCAGACAATATTTATAATGCATAAGGCAATTTCACCAGAACTGGTTAACCGAATCATTGGGCGGTTGCTCCTTTTTATCGTTGTTCTTGGTTGAGGCCTCCCCTTGCATGCTTTGGTTCATATATCTTATGTGACTGATGGCTTCTTCCAGGTGGTTGCATTTTTCTTTTAAGCCTTCAATTTCCACCTTCCGTTTTTCAAGTTTTTTCTTCTTGGATTTGTTCTCTGACTGAACTTCTTCTTTGAGTTCGTTGAAATGCTTGATGAAGTGGGCAATCATGAAGCAGTGCACCTTGCAAAGGGTGCAACTACTATTGGTGATGACACGGTCCAAAGGATTTTCTAACATTGATGGTGAGTCTTGGGTAATCTTGGATATTTTGAGGCAGAGCTGAGCTAGCTTGCTACAGAGAGGGGAGTGAAGGTTGACAGAGGTTCTAGAGGATGGAGGCAGGCATAATAGAGAGATGATGGCGGGGGGGGCAGCTCAGGGGAGAGAGGTTAAGAAGCTAAACTCTATGGGAAAGAGGGGGCAGGAAGCAAAGAGTCACAAAAAGAGGGAGGAAGCAGCTTCTGAAGGGGGAATAAAGAACAGAGGAGAGAGCGAGAGGATGGAAACAGAGAGAATGAGGAACAGAGAGCTGTGTAACAGAGGTCAGCGAAGATGAAAGAAGCTGGATCACAAAGACAGCACGAATTTTAGAGAAAAGAACAAGAATACAATCCCAAAAGGCATAATCAATACCTCACAGCGCTGACTTTGAGGAACTTCTTTAGTTGATGAGCACCGGGGACGATCTGGAACAGGAGCTCGAACCTTTTCTAAGAGAGTAAGGCGCGACTGCAACACTATACTAACTGGACCAATGCACCACGAGTTTTTTATAATCCCAATCAAACTTCAGGGCCTCTATATGCTGATCGAACTGCTCAGAGATACCTCTCAAAGCTAACTTAGAGGAACTTCCATGGCTGAAGAGCACCAAGGGCGATCTAGAACTGGAGCTCAAGCCTTTGTTGAGAGAGATGAGCGCAATTGCAATGCTGAGATGGCTGAGCCAATGCACCACGGGCTGATTATAAGCCCACTCAAGCTTCAGAGTCTCTGAGTGCGAATCAGACTGCTCTGAAATGTTCCTGTCCCGAATGTCAATTCGAATATTTCTTGAGCAGCCTCTGAGGATTGCAAAGTGACTGCTACCTAACTTCTGAATAATCTTATCGCGAGACACTTCCCGGTCCATTATACGGTACAGATTTTCCATTAGCCTATGGATTTCCTTGACAATGCTTAAGAAGTGGGAATGGATATTGTCAGTGAGGAGGAGATCGGATGTCCAGCTACAAGTTCTGAAGGGAGAGGCAGACTTTTTATTGAGATGACTGTTGGAGCCTTGGATCACAAGCCCGATTGATGGGAGGGGCGTCTTATGGGATTGATTTATCATATGTGTTTTTGTTCTCACGGACCTGCCCTATGGGTCTGGTGACTGCACTATTGGCTAGAGAATCTGCCTTGAAATTATTATTTCTCATAACGTGTTTGAATTGAATTTTCCCCAGCTGCTTTGAATTATCCACGATCATGAGTTTAATTCTATTGAGGGCCTAGTTTTTGAAGTCGCCCCATTAAACCATAGTTGCTATCATAATTGCCGAGTCGCCAATTATGACTGGGCTTTTGGCTTGTAGATTTTTTAGTAGGCAGGTACCTAGTAAAAGGTTATAGGCCTATGCCATGTTGTTTTTCATGTTTCCTAATCCCCATTCATAAGTGGTGATGAATTTCTCATTTTGATCTGTGATTATTCCCCCTGCTCCTGCTTGTCTGGGGTTGTTTTTGGAAGCGCCATCAAACTGAAGAGTGAGAGTCTTTTGTTCTTGAATCCACTGTTCAATTTTGTTTCGATTTCCCCTGAGTTTCCAATTTTTTCCCCTTACCTGACTTTGCTAGATATCGATTGTTCGTTGAGTAGACCAACGGAAATTTATTATACCATTCTTCGTCTTCTTTCTGTCAGTTGGTATGGTCAGATTTTGTTACAATGTTGGCACTTATCATTTCTGCAACTAGGCCCAGAGTTTTGGCCAAAGTGAGAGTTGGGTTTGCCTTTTGGTTTTTGAAGATGCAACTGTTCTTGGAGAGCCAAATTTGCCAACATAGAGCAGGAGGATGCATTTCCATATTCGGGTAATTGTGGCTTTTCCTTTTCTTGCGTGGGGGTAGCCTTTCTCCCAATTTATGTGAATATTTGTGAGCTGATCGAATTTTGATCTAGGAGACCTCAAGGGGCTGATGATTTGATGCCAACAGTGTTGGGAAAAGGAGCATTCGAGGAATAAATGTTGACTGCTCTCCTCCTCCTTGCAGCAAAGGCAGCACATTGAAGGACCTTGAATCCCTTTTTTTTTAGATTTTTAGCAGTGAGGATCTTCCCTTTTAGGAGGGTCCACGCAAATTTTTTTATCTTTGGGAGGCATTCATTCTTCCAAACTGCAGACTGAAGGCTCCAGTTATTTAGGTTGTTGCTAGATTGGATTATTTGATACCCACATTTCACAGTGAATTTTCCTCCATTTGGATCCCAAACGAAGCTGTCTTGAACGAGTTTGTTTGTTGGAGCAGCTCCCATCAAAGTTTGCTTCAGATCTGTCCACTGATTTTTGAGGTGATTTGGGAGAGGAAGGTCCCTTCAAGAAGACCAACTATTGTGGTCCCAATCCGAGATTTCGTGAAGAGAATGGATGCTTTTAGCTTCCATCCACATTTTCAGAGGTCTGAACTGCTGGAGAAGATTTCTTGGTTCTGAGCCCATAATTATATTTGTCCAAAGGTTTGTGTCTTTTCCATTTCCAGGGGGCCTTGAGATATGATTTTTGATTTGGGGAATGGATTTTTTGATAAGTCTCCAAATTGGAGTACATGGTCTTTCCACGATCAAATCAGTGAGAACCTTGGAGTGTTGCCCATTAAGGTATTTTTTCTGGAGAGCCTCAACCCACCAGCTACCTTTCTCCATTAACATTATCCACACAAGTTTGAAGCCCATCTCTTTATTAGTTAGGCTTGGAATTTTGATAGATATGCCACCTTTTTTGAAGGGGAGGATCACCTGATCCCATCGGACCAAATTGATTTTTTTTGTATCTTGTTTCCCTCCTTTCCAGAGAAAGCCTCTCATAATTAGCTCCAATTGTTTGTGAATACTTGCTGGGGCCAAAGTAACAATGTACTAATAAATAGGGAGGGTTGAAAGAAGAGCTTTAATGAGGATGGTCCTGCCCACTAGGTTTAACCACGACAACCCCCAACTTTGGAGAAGCCCTCTCATTTTTTCAATCTGTTTGTTCCAAATCTCTGACTTGACAACTTCCTTTGCCAAGGGAAGGCCAAGATATGAAAAGTGGCTCCAGTTTCTTTGGACTAGGATTTCCATGATTAGAGAGATTCTTTGCATTACTTGAAGCGACACATTCCAAGTGTAAATTCTGCACTTTTTGTTGTTAAGCAGTCCCCCTGAGACAGCCATGAAAGTGTCCAAGATTCTCTTAAATCTCCTTGCTATTAAGCTTGAGGCTCCTCCTATTAAAAGAGTGTCATCTGCAAAGAGCGAGTGGTTTGTTTCTTTTATTCCTCTCGGTATACTTATGCCTTTTATCTCCTTTTGTTTCCTTAGATTTTCTAGATGTATGCTTAAGGTTTCCGCCATGATGATGAAAAGGAAGGGTGAGAGGGGGCAGCCTTGTCTCAGTCCTCTGGAACTACGAAAGTAGCGACTAGGCCTTCCATTGATTAGGAGAGTTGTCCAAGGATTTGATATGCATTCCAAAATGATGTTTATAAATTTGCTGGATATTCCAAACTTCCAGAGAACAACAGCTAAGAATTGATGATTGACTCTATTGAAGGCGTTTTCCATGTCAAGTTTTATGATCATACCTATTTCCTTTCTATGCAAACTACAATGTATTGCTTCTGGGACCAAAATAACATTATCCGTTATTTGTCTTTTGGGGACAAATCCTCCTTGGTTCTCTGAAATGGGAGTGGGCAAGAGATTTTTCAGTATATTTGCCAAGATTTTGGTGACGATTTTGTAGGAGAAATTGCAGAGGGAAATGGGTCTGAAGCGATCAAAGGAGAGGGGGTTTGGTTCCTTGGGGATATGCACCAAATGGGAAGTTTTTTGTGTTTTCTCCCATCTTGGTTTTTTTGAAAATATTTTTGACCATCCTCATGAAATCTTTCTTTATGATATCCCAATGAGTCCTATAAAAAGAAATTGTGAATCCATCAGGCCCGAGAGCCTTGTTCGGTTGCATACTATACATGGCCTCTCTGATTTCTTCCTCTGAGACTTCATGTTCCAACTCTCTATTTTGCTGCTCATTGATTTTGCATTCTACTGGTAGGAGGAAGTCCACGCTGTCAGTAGGCTGATGATCAGCAGTTAGGAGAGATTTGAAGTGGTTGTGGGCTACTTCTTTGATTTCCTCTTGCTCTCTTAATTCTTTACCCTCAGCAGTGATTTTATCAATTTGATTTCCAGCTCTTCTGAGCTTAAGATTATTATGGAAGAATGAAGTGTTTTTATCTCCCGCGCTGAGCCAAAGGCACCTCGATTTTTGTCTCAGCTCCTATTCCTCAGCTCTGTTCTCCCTGTTTAGTTCCCTGAAGATTTCGTTTTCCTGAGCTTTCTCTTCATGTGAAGTTTGCTGAGCCTCCTTTTCCTGAGTCCATTTTTCCAATTTTCTATGTAGCTCAATTTTTTTAATTTTCTCTATTGATGCATTCTCTTTTGCCCACTTTTTTATTGTTGATCTTATGAACTTTAATTTGGATTCTTAGACATAGTGTGGGGATCCAATGACTTCCATCTCCCAACTTTCTTTTATGATCTTGCAGAAATCTTCCTTGTTGTCCCATATTTTATTGTATTTGAATGGGATTGGGCCGAGATTTCCTATTCTATCAAGGGTCAAGACCACCAGTTTATGGTCTGAAGTTGTGGCATGGATGATCTTTTTTTTTATTGAGGAGAATCCTGCTGCTATACTTTCATGGATTAGGATCCTGTCGAGTCTTTCTTTGATGTTATGTGTTCCTACTCTCTTGTTGCTCCACGTAAATTTCCCATTGCATGGTGGAATGTTGATGAGTTTATGGCTTTCTATTATTTCTTCCAGAGTGTCTCTTGAAGGGTCAGCAAGATATTTTCCTCCTATCTTTTCTTCAATGTTTCTTATTAGGTTCATGTCACCACCCAGAACTACATTCCTAATTTGACATGCCTGCAACTCTGATTTGATAGATTCCCAATAGTTTGCTTTGTCCCTGCAATGGTTTGGAGCATAAACATTGAGTACAGTAAATTCTTCTTTTGTGATTTTATTTTTGAGATCAGTTCTGACCCACCAGTGAGTTGAATTTTGTCTAGTAAGGTCCCATTTTCTCTTGTTCCACAATGTGTCGATTCCTCCTGAGGCACCCATTAAGTCTGTTGTTGTTCCTGCAAAGCTTTTGTGTCTTTTTGTAAATTTTTGAAAGTCTTGGTTGGACAATTTGGTCTCTTGGATCAGAAATAAATCTGGCTACTCTTGACTAATTATATCCCGGGCTGCGTTGGATTTTAGAGAGGAGCCCAGGCCCCTGCTATTCCAAGAGACCAAATTCATTATTTACTGGATTTTTGGTGAGTCTCCTTTGTCTTCTCCCCACTTCCTCTTTGCTTGGCCAAAAAAGAATCCATTAGTTGTTGAGTGCCTGTGGCCATTTCTTTGTCTTTTGTTTCGTCTCTTATTTCTTTATTTGATTTCCTACCTGCTTTTTTTGGTGGCTCTGAGTTGATGCTTGCTTCTTTGACTTTGTTTCTTATTAGGATACGATCTATGGTGGGAGGGGGTGAGGGGAGGATCTGAGAAGGGGAGTGAATGACTGCTAGAGCAGTGACTGGAGGTGGAGAAAGTGGGGAGGATGGGTCTTCATCCTCCAGAGATTCGAAGGGGTTTGAAGTAGAGGGTAAAGGATGAGTCGAGATGGGAGGGGGGGGAGGGGAGCAGCTTGGGATTCAGGGGGTGGCTTTGGTTTAGGGCCAGACTATTTGGGGTTTGATTTCTTTCTTTTGACTTGTTCCCAAGTGTCTTCACTAGCTTCAACATTTTCATTCATTTCATTTTCTTTTAGTTTACTACACCTATTAGCAAAATGACCATATTCATGGCATACCTTGCATTTGAACGGGATTTGTTCGTAGTCCACCTGTTGAATATGGGTCCATTGATCCACTTTGATCTTTATTGTTTTCGGAATGCCTTTTCCTAAGTCGACTTCAACAGAGATCCTTGCACAAGCATGCATGTTGTCCTTTGGTTCTCATCTGTCGATGTATTTTCCCACAACGTTCCCAATGGCTTTAACCAAATCATCTCCCCAGCAATAAAGAGGGAGATGAGGCAAGCGAACCCAAACTGGGACTACATTAGGAATATCCATTTCAGCTTCAAAGTCAGGGGACCATCTATTCAGGTAGATACCTCTCGAATCCATGAAGTAGGGACCATTTCTGAAGATGAGATTCTGGTCTTCTTTGATTTCAAAGAGGAAAGTATACTAACCCCTTCCATAGAATCTTATTGTAATTTTTCCTTGGATGTTCGTGTTCCAGTTACGCTCCACCCATTTCTGAACAGCTCTAGGTGAGGGCCACAGGCTAGTAAATTGTCCAACCAGACCTCTCTCTGCTAGAGAGATCGTTGCCTTCCTTGGGAGACTAGGAGGAAGAGAGATTTCAGGGATGTCAACTAGTTTCTTAATGAACTTTGAAGCTGTAGATTTGGTTCTAGGGGTTGCATTTTCAGAAATGACAGAGGCAAAGATCTCAGCCTGGTCTTCATTGTCTTGCATCTGAGAGGGGTCATTTCCAGCCATGGGGAGGACAGGAAAAATCCAGTTGCAGCACTGGCCGAAGGAGATGCAGTTTCCGACTGCGGGGGGGTCGAGAAGGAAGGTGGGAGGCCCAGCAGCAAGGGCTGCCAGGCAGGAGACTTGCGGAGGGCCACAGGAGACAAAGATGCAGAGACGCGGGAGCTCCTATTCAAAATCACACGCCTTCCATCCCCATATTATTATTATTGTGCCCCATAGGAGCCCACTATTATTATTTTTGTGTCATTATATTATTATTGTTAGGTCGGCTTTGGCTATGTTGTGACCCCTTAGACTCGTATATATATAAATGAGGTTTTATCATTTGTATCATCCAAGGATTGTTCATTTGTGTAATGTAAAGGAGGTTTCCCCCTCAAAGAGGCTGAATTCTAAGGCGTTGATATTTCTTTTCTATCTTTTTGTGAGTTGGTTTCATAACATTTGGTATCAGAGCTTTGGATTCTAGGGTTTCGCTGCTCCAAATAGATCATTGTGGCATTTTCACTATAACTTTTTTATGCATAGTTGCAGAAGCTAAAATAAAAACCCATTTGAGATGAAATTTCACTGAACCTCGGGTCCAAATTTCAGATCTTGTCACACTATATGTTCGGAGATATGATTTGCGGAATTTAGGGTTTTTGCAAGATCTAGAATTTCATCTAAAACAGGTCAACGTGGAATTTTCGCTATAACTTTTTCAAAAGCTAAACAAAAAACCTTTAAGAAGGAAATCAGTCTGAACCTCAATTCCAGATTTAGATCTTCTATCGCTATATTTTCAAATATATGATCTGAGGAAGTTAGGGTTTTTGCAGGCTTACGAATTCCATGTCAAATCGGCGACGTTGGGAAAATCATCATAACTTTCTCTCTGAGCATTGGACTCAAATTTAGTAAATATTCACAGAAATAGGACAGACTTTATTTTGTTG
>APFE030703665.1:0-18228 GCA_000404065.3 Pinus taeda | reverse complement strand
TAATCCTTCGATAAAGTCCATTGAGATTTCTTCCCACTTCTGATTTGGAATGTTTAAGGGGTGAAGTAATCCTGGTGTTGTAATATTTTTGCTTTTATTCCTTTGACATGTGTCACACTCTGCTACATACTTCTGAATTTCACGATTCATTCCCTTCCAAAAAAAGGATTGACGTGCATTGTAGTAAGTCTTAAAGAATCCTACGTGTCCAGCTGACGGTGAGTCATGTAATTCCTTGAGTACCTTAAACTTAAACTTGGAATTTGTACTTAGATATATTCTTCCCTTATACCATAGGATATCATTCTTCCACTCAAATTTTGAGTTATTGGGAAGGTTATTGATTATTGCTGTTACTTCTGGATCCTTGGCATACTCACTTCGAATTTCGTTAAGCCACTCAGGAACAACAACCGACATTGCAAGTAGTGTTGGTTCTTCATCTTTCCTGGATAAGGCATCGGCTACTACATTGTCTTTACCTCTTTTATGTAGTATTTCCAAGTCAAAAGCAGCAATTTTCTCAATCCATTTTTGTTGTTCTTCGGAAAGCGTTTTTTGTTGAAGGAGATGTTGGAGACTATTATGGTCTGTTCGAATAGAAAACTTACTTCCCAAAAGATATTGCCTCCACTTAACTAGTGCGTGCATGATAGCGAGCATTTCTTTGTTGTATGTGGATTTGAAGCGCTCTCTTTTATTGAGCTTTCTACTTTCAAAAGCTATGGGATGTCCTTCTTGCATTAGTACTGCACCTATACCGAATCCAGAAGCATCACACTCAATTATAAATGGTTTAGAAAAATCTGGTGTTGCTAATACAGGAGCATTAGACATAATTTCTTTTAATTTTTCAAAACACCTTCCTACTTCCTCATCCCATAGAAACGAACTCTTCTTTAAAAGATTTGTTAGAGGTGCAGTTATATGTGCATAGTTTTTAATGAACCTTCAGTAATATCCTGTCAAACCTAAGAACCCTCTTAACTTGGATATATTAACAGGTTTGGTCCATTCTTTATAGTTTTGATTTTGTTAGGGTCCACCTTTACACCTTCATGGGATATAATGTGTCCAAGGTATTCTACTTCTTTCTTTCCGAAGGTGCATTTGGATTTTTTTTGCGTAAAATTGGTGTTCTTTAAGTAGTGTAAGAACTTTATCCAAATGTTGCAAGTGCTCCTTCCAGGTCTTACTGTAAATTAGAATATCGTCAAAGAATACTAATACAAACTTTATGAGATGTGGGCGAAATAATTCATTCATAGTTGCTTGAAAACGTTGCTGGTGCATTGGTTAATCCAAACGGCATTACTTTAAATTCATAATGACCTTCATGTGTTCGAAATGCAGTTTTTGGTATGTCTTCTAATCTTATTCTAATTTGATAGTAACCTGATCTTAGGTCCAATTTTGAGAAATACCTTGCGCCATGTAGCTCATCCAACATTTCGTCGATAAAGGGGATTGGAAACTTATTTTTAATTGTCATTTTGTTTAATCCCCTATAGTCAATACATAGCCTGAATGACCCATCTTTCTTCCTTAACAACACCACTGGAGCAGCGTAAGGACTTTTACTTTTCGAGATGATTCCACACCTTAAGAGGTCTTGGATTAATCTCTCAATTTCTGTTTTTTGGTGATGTGGATATCGGTATGGCTTGATGTTAACCGGGTTTGATCCTGCCTCGACTTCTATTGTATGCTCAATTTCCCTATTAGGCGGCATCTTTAGAGGTAGATCTTGAAATACTTCTTCATGTTTCTTAATTAAATCTTGTATCTCTGGTGACTCTTCACTAGTCATATTTGCAGATAACATTTCTAACTGATGACATTGTACTACATAAGTAGGTGCTCCTTTTCGAATCATCTTCATCATCTGAGATGATGATACAATTTGATTTTCTGGTGCTTGGAACCCATGTAATTTGTACTTTTGACCTCCCCATTTGAATTTTATAAATTGTACTTGGTGATTAGCGGCATAAGTACCTAAGGTTCACAACCATTGGACACCTAAAACTACATCTACTCCTCCTAATGGCACTGTGAAAAATGAAGACTCTAAACTGAAGTCTTGAATTTGCAATTTAACCTTATGGCATTTCCCCACTTTTTCAATCCTCTTACCGTCTGCTACCATTACCTTCATGTTTGGTAAGGGAAATGAAAAAATATTGAGTCTCTTGGCCACGGTTGCATCCAAAAAATTGTGTGTGCTGCCAGAGTCAATGAGAACCACCACGTTGTTCTTCTTTATGTGTCCTTTTTAATTTTAGAGTCTGAGGTTGTGATATACCTGTCATAGCTGATAATGACACTTGCGGCATACTTTCGTCATCTAGTTCTGGTGAGAATTCTGGGGCATCTTCTGTTTCTTCAATATCAGATTCTTCACTGTTTGAATCATTGGTTGCTTCACATTTATATAGGTTCTTTGGTTCCTTTCCTTTAACACACCTATGTTTGGGATCCCACATTTCACCACAACGCTTGCATTTACCCTCTCCTTTATCCTTTGCGCTTCCAAATTAGATTTTTCATCTTCACGACGATGTGGTGGAACATATCTTGTATTTTTTGCGTCTGCATACTGAGGTGTTCTTCGTCTTACATATGTTTTTTCGGTTGTTGACCAAAATATTTGTTCGAATTTCTTTTCGGCTGTTTTTGCTTTTCGTCTTGCTACTTCTATTGATGAAATGTCATGCATCTCAAGTTCTACCTGTAAATGGGTTTTAAGTCCCGAGATGTATGACTGGATTAAACGAGATTCCGACAACCCAGGTACTCGTGTTACTAAAGTCTCCCATTCTTGTGTGTATTCATCGACACTTCCTTTTTGTCGTACTTTGATGAGTTTTGAAAAGAATTCTTCTTCCTTTACACCTTGGAATCTTTTAAAGAATGCATCTTTAAATTTCCTCCAGCTAATGACATGTGTTGTCTTTTTCCACCACATATACCAGTTATATGCTTCTCCCTCCATTTTCATGGATGCATGTTTGAGTTTTTCATCATCGTCAGTGATGTCATATATCTCGAGGTATTCTTCTGCTTTATTTATCCATGCAACCGTGTTTTTTTCGTTCCCATCGAATTTAGGTATCTCAACCTTTACCCTCTTCTGGTATGTGGCTAATGGTTGAGCAAAAAGAGGGTGTTGATTATTAAGGGCATCCCAAATTTGCTTGTTTGTAGGGGCAGTGTTACTTGCTTCTTGGTGGGGTGCTGCTGATTTCCTAGGGGATTCAACCTTTTCATGAGAATTTGTTGACTTGGTTGAACCTGATGAGAGATGTTCTTGATTTTCATCCTCTTTTAATAGTTGTTCGGGTGTACAATTCGACCTTTTACACAGACTTGTCAGCATTGTTAGGACCTCTTTGATCCCTGCTTCTGTCTCGGCATGGTAATTTTCCATCTTTATTTCTATTCGACTTGTTGTATCTTCAAGATTTTTGATTTTGTGCGCTTGCTCCCCAAGCTTGCTCTCAACTCCGTTTACTCTTTTACTGATCTCGTCGTGGTTGCTACCTATCTTTTGCTCTGCATCAACCAATCTTTTATGAAAATCCGCCATTGTCATTGTCGACATTGAGCGGGTATGCGGAGGCGTGTATTTATTTGCCAGCTAAAAATTTTCCTTCCTTTTTTTTTTTTTTTTTTAAATAATTAAATTAAATTAAAAAATTTAATTTAATTAATATAATAATAATATTTTTTTTTTTTAAATAATTAAATTAAATTATTTAATAATTAATTTAATTAATAATAATAATATATATATATATATATATATTTTAAATTGCCGTATATATATATATTATATATATATATTATGGTATTAATATAAATATATTATATTTAAATTATATTATATATATTTATATATATTGTGATTTGGATTTAATTATATTATAATATATTTATATATATTCTATATATATATATATATATATATATATATATATATATATAATATGTACCACTACGAACAGTCACGTCTTTCACCTCTTCCGAAATTTATAAAAAACACGTTATATATATATATATTATATATATATATATAATATGTACCACTACGAACAGTCACGCTATACACAGAATATATATACGATACGGTCACGCTATACACAGTTTGTATATACGATACGGTCACCACTGTTATACCCGATGGAATGGTCACGTCTGTTCGGAAAACCACCGGTGAATGGGTGTCACCGTTTGACCGATGACAAAGCCGCCACGATGGACCGCAAGTCACACGATGTCTGCCGGTGGAGTCGAGGTCGGCAGAGGGTTGAAGGAGGCACCGTAGCGCAGAGGAGGACGACGGGGCAGCGGAGGGAACCGGTTCAGCGGAACGATGGTGTAGCGGACGACGGGAAGGTGGGACGCAGTGATGGAGGTGGGACGCAGTGATGGAGAATGGGGGAGATGACAACACAGGGAACTGGGAACAGTGCGCTGATGCGGTGGACAGCCAGAGAACTGAACCCGCTCTGATACCAGATGGAATGTAAAAATTCCAGATAAAGAGAAATATATATGTAAAATACTTTTATTAAATGAATACAGATAGATGATGTTGATTTACACTGGGTTGCCTGGCTTATATACCGCCACGGCACCCTTTGGGAAAGGGCATGATCTTATGATTGTGCCCTTTCAGCTAACTAAACCTAAAATTAACTAATTTTTACATAACATGCAACGACTGAGGGTTTGTATTATTAAGCAGTAGTTTTTTGCGTACAATTCTTCGGATGCCCAAACTGGCAATCCTATACAGAGATCTAATTGGGCAAAAAGGTAGTGAGATGATCTCACCCTGTCACTAGCAGATCCGACACTGATCTGCACTGCCTTTGCGCAGTACTGTGTCACACCCACGCAATCACTATTACTGGGACTGCGCTGCACCTCCTCTAGATCCTCTGTTGGCTAGAAACTTCGGCCCTCTGGCCTCTCAGTCTTGTCTCACACCCCGGCTCGAGCACTAGATCCCAACTGTTCCTTAGCAGAATTTCAGACTCGCTCTGAAGCTCTTCACTGTCGCGATGTAGCTCTGCGTGGCCCTGAGTCAGCCTCTCTGGACGTCTTTCTACCCTCTCTTCCTTGTACTATCTGGATCAGGAAAACTTCTTCTGGAAACTATACCTACCCCTCATTGCAAGAAATCACCTTGATCACTTTCTCCGGTAATAGTTGCGCTGGTCTTTTGAGAAAATCGATCTTTGATCTCTCACCCAATGTGTTTTCCAAATGCCCATCAAGCCTCCTCTTATAATCTTCTCGTTGAGAACCAACGACCCAGATTAGATTCTAATCAATGGCTTAGATCATTTTGGCTTGATCCTCGTCTTCTTCTAGAAGTTTCACCCCCAGTTTGATTAATACCCTTTAATTATTTCAATTTCCTAAGTTTAGAGTTAGGCACTCATTAAAAATAATTAATTATTTTAATAAAACTGTCTCCGTGTGGAATTTCCCAAAACGATTTCTACGTATTCTGGAATACATGTGTCCAAACCTCCTTGCAAATTTTGAGGTTTAGAGCACTTCTGATGCTACAAAAAATCAACACTAAAGATGTAGGTGTTCTACCGCTACTTTTTGAGGGTCAAGTTGGGAAGATCAACAGATAATAGGATAGGCGTGACCCTTACCATCTATGGTAAGTGGTACCCCTCCTATTATCGCCAGGCAGTAGGATAGGCGCGATCCTTACCATATATGGTAAGCGGTATCCTTCCTATTATCGCCGGTAGTAGGATAGGCACGATCCTTACCTTATAAGGTAAGTGGCATTCCTCCTATTGTCTGTAGGTTTCCGAGGTCGTAGCATTGGCTCCCTACTGGTAGATATTCTCTAGTAGCAACATTGGCTCCCCGCTAGCAGTTATTATGGGTGGTAGTAGTGGCTCCTCCATGGATAGAAGGTGGTAGCTAAAGCTCCCCTATGTTTTTTCTTCTTTAGATTCAAGAATGTTTCAACACATAGAGTTGAGTAGAGTTGGGACATGATTTGACGATAGGATACTTTCGATGATTACATGATGTAGTTGGAATTTCTCCTTAGTTGAGAGGGAGTGTTAATTTGATAGCTCAGTGACAAATTCCAATTATGGGACTGGACTCTTTTTGTCGAGAGGAGCGATTTTGATCTTTGAAGCGCTTCATTCGGACATGGGAAAGTGGATTTTTGAAGTGAAGCCCACAGCTGCACAAATTGTCAAGTCAGCCTAGAGGCTAATTAAGCCCTCCTTCAACACCTATAAATCAAGGTCACCTCAAGTTCATTTCGAGATCAATCATCACACACATCTTCTCTCTCCTCTCCTCATTGGTTTGTACAAATTTGGAAAGAAGGACGAGTTGCAGGTGGCCGAAAATCTGAGTTTTGCAGCACTTTGACCAACATTGACCACTTGTTTTGGAGCTGTTTTGAGGTTTGATCTCTTGGGGTTATTTCTGTTTTGACAGGCTGAGTTTCTTGGCACAAGAACAGATATTTTCTGAGCAATTTTACCAGCCTTGACCACAGGAAATTGCACACTTGACTGCAATGAATTCTCTCTCCTTTGACCAATTTTGACAGGGATATCTTTGACTGTTTTGGGCTAATCTTGACCAGCATTCAAGGTCGCATTTATTATTTCTTTGACTGAGTTGATTGGAGGGTTGACCGTTGATTGTTGCGGACTGGTTAGGGCAGACTTTGACTGCTGTTGACTTGGACAGAATTGCAGATTTGAGACAGTCGACCAGATTTGACTTTTCATCATTGGTATGTTGGATTTATAGTTGGTTTGACTTGATTGATAGTCAAAACCTTTGACTTTGACTCTTGTTGATGGATATTGCTCATTGTAGTCTGCTGAACATTTTATGACAATCTAATAGAAGAAGAATTACAAAGGGTTTTCCCTTTGTGGGGTTTTTCCCTGGTCTTTGACCAAATGGGTGTCTCTTGTTGATGTGTTGATTGTCTCCTATTTGTCATTGCATTTACTGTTCTATCTTCAATTACTATTGATGAATGGAAGAATTAATTACTGTTGATGAGATTGCTAATTGAAGACTTGAATTGGGCTAGAGTAATTAATATAGCATAGAGCAATGTAAAAAATAACAGTTGGCTAGGTCGCTGGCCAAAGAAGGAGAAATTTTTTCTCCTATGTGGTTACGCACTTTTTGGTGGGTAACAGGCCCATGGATCAAAGTAGATAGAATGATAAAACAATACATTGGGAAAACCAAAATAATCCCACCTTCACTACAAGGAAACATCTCATCACTCATAATTGTGCTCCCCTATCCAAACTTAAGGGTATGTCTAGGGCGGGGTGGGAGGATTAATACCTTGCTTCACATGAAGTAAAGAGCCTAGACACTTATCTAAAGATTTGGGCTGCAAGCCATTCTTAAAGTTAGGATAGTTCAATTCTTGGGATATAGTGTGTGAAGCCCCCCCTCAAATTTTTACTTAACCAACCTTCTCTCACAAGCATTCCTTTTTTTGCCGTGGAGTCTGCTTGATTGTTGAGAGATAAAAGGATGTTGATAAACTCAGCAGAGTCAAAACAGTTTACAATTCCTTGAATTCTTGAAATCAACCTAGAGAGGCTCTACATTTCTGAGGAGGTCGAGTCTTGCATTTGGTGAATGATAATAAATGAGTCTCTGATAACAATGAGATTCTAGATCTCCATTGTTCTGAAAATTTTTAATCCTTGATAAAGAGCTACAGCTTCTGCTTGGTTGTTATAAGATATTCCCAGGCCCCAAGTGAAGGTCAATTCAATTTGTTCATTGGGGTTGTAAACAAGCCCCCTCACCTACAACTGCCACCCAAATAGTCAACACATCTGTTATACCTAGATATGAATGATATTTGGGAAGGACAAATGATTACAATGATGTTAACTTTGTATTAGTATGCAGTAAATAAAATCATTTATATTGAAAGTGGCCATTATTAAGATCCTAGTTTCTTAAACTTTATCCCTATTTCACACAAGACTTTTGGTATAAAACAGAGTAGCTTCAAAGCAAAAGATGACTATACTTGGAATAATTTTAAAATTCAAAGGGCTTCGATACAATTTAGTAGTGTGTTTCTCTTCATATGTTATACTACTTTTTTTTTCCTGCAATTCTAATATATCTGGAATCGAATGCCAATATAGATGTCTATCTAAAAGCTTCTTTTGGGAATGCTTGACAGTGCAGTGGGTTTTTCCTCAATAATAATTTATGGTACCTACAACTTGGCAATGATTCAGGATATAT
Source organism: Pinus taeda (assembly GCA_000404065.3). Classification (NCBI taxonomy): domain Eukaryota; kingdom Viridiplantae; phylum Streptophyta; class Pinopsida; order Pinales; family Pinaceae; genus Pinus; species Pinus taeda. The sequence continues at coordinate 9,924 of APFE030703665.1, read as the reverse complement.
CTTTAGTGCAGGCTCCACAGTATTGGTATTGGCATTTTCAAAGACTTCTACCTTCTTTTGTGCTTGAAAGGATTATTTAAAAAACTGTACAATGAATAATGTGATAAATTATTAGCCTTTATTGATTAGGTGGACGTGCTCATGACTATTTCTCTGATTACTTTGTACAATACAATCATCCCGATATCACTATACGTCTCAATTGAGGTAAGACATGCTATATATAATGATATCTAACTTTTTTTTAATATCTTTTCTGTTCCAGTTCTTTTACCTCTTGCATTTCATTTTGAACTAGCAATATTTCAAATTGGTTATCAAATCCTACATTCGTTGAAGTAGTGTGTTCTTGTCTTGCAGTCCCCCCTTATGTTTATATATCTTAGTTTGTTCTATTATAAATTCCATATTTCTAGTCTCTTCAACTTTCATTTAGCTATTCTGTTATTGTACAAGAGGGTTTTAATGGTACAGGAAACTGAAGAACAATAAACTAAATTCTTATACGATCACTTTACTGTTGTGTTTGCTTGCGATTTAACCTTAGGTGGAATAATTCTTGGGTCTCTTAGTTCAAGCTTGAAATGCATTCTCAACTATGCCATTTGCTACATTGTGAAATTCTTCTCTTCTTTTAAGGAGGGTACTCTTTTACTTTCTTGTTATTACATGCTGTACTTTCCAGACCCATTGAAGTGGGGACTGGACATTCAATTTTCATTTCTACAAGAATTACCCTAAGAAATTTTCTATACTCCACACAAGAGTTGGCCCATATCTAGGTTTAACCTCAGGCTTTTTCTTCAAGTTATCCTTTGAGAGTTGAGAAAATATTCTTGTAATTATTTTTTACCCCAACCGAATAGGCATAAAGCAATCAACACATGGACCCACATTTAAAATGGTTTTGAAAAAGAAAAACATCTTATATTTCAATCGTGCTTACAAAAAGATACATCATAGACTTATAGATTTCTTGGACGAAGCCGAAACTGCTAATTTGGAATTGATAGCAGCTGAATATACCATTCTCTTTGTGAGGAAATCCATATATTAATGAATCTTGCACGATTATATAGCTTACTAATTGGAATTTCATGGAGTTTCTTTGTGGAAAGGAAAAAATTGCAAATATGAAATGATCATTTCCCAAATGTTGTTGGTTCTTGTAACAGCCCTAGTCCGGTGTAAACTGGACGGGAGGGTTTTACCTGCTAGGATCTCTTTCTTTTTTCTTTTTTTATTTAACCTCTTAATTTCAAACAAATAACTTAATTGTAGCTAAGCAATCCAGCAGATCAACCATGTTTTAAGTAATCATCTAACTCATCAATGAAATAACACTATAAGTAGTGGAACATTAGGTACTCTAGCAACAATAGGGAAGCAAATCATAAACTTTATTTCTTGATTTGAAGGTTTTTACAATGCAAGTTGAATGTAGAACCTGGGATACCAATCTGGAAATAAATTGGACCAACTCCACCCTTTGAAATGCTGGAATAAATCTCATAAATAGGCTCCGAAAATTCGACCTGGTGAACGAGCAACTCTCCGCCCCTTCAAGGAATAAACTTGGCGAATAGAAATGAGGAAATTCTGGTCCTTGATACACAAACAATTCAGCCTCCAAATGGTCAGCAACACGACCTTCTTCTGGTTATGATATGGATCAATAAGCTCGGGCTCCCCTGAAAGATAACTCGACTTTCAGAGCTGGATAAGATGGTCTTCTAATTTTAACAAACTCGGCCTTCTAAGAATTTAGATGTCAGCTTCATTGATTGAAGAAACTTAGCCCCCAAACAGTAAATCAATCTCCTGAGATGATAGTGGCTGAAGCAATAACTTGACCCCCTTGAATTTATCTTTGGCAGATGGATATTAAACACTTAGCAAATCAATCTTCAATTAAACTGGTGTACTTGGCCTCCCAGTTTAGATGGCTTCTCAGCCTCACTAACAGATTGAACTTAGCCTCTAGTAGACATTAAATTTGGCCTTAATAATGCCTGGAACTTGGCCTTCTTAGGAAGATGAAATTGCCCTCCTGTACTGGAAAATTCAACCTCTGGATATTGATAATAAACCCCAGAATTTGACCTTCTTGGAATAACAGATTTAGCCTTCAATAATTATAAATTCGGCCTCCAAAATACTAACAAATAATTTGCTAAATTGGCTTCCAAATATTGTTCTCGTCATCGCTTAGTTTTGAGCAAATGTTTGATCTTCAGATTGGGCAAATCAACCTCCAGGAAGTGAAGCAATCCAGCCTCTCTTAGCAACGCTAATTTGGTTCCTTGACTGAAGAGATTCAGACTTAGAATAAGCAGTAAAGCTCAACCTCTTGGAAGACAAATCGACCTCCAATAATAGCAATTTTAGCAAATAATAATAATTTTTTGGGACCTGGAAAAACAATTGTATAGTCACATATAAGAGCAACTCGATCTGCTTCAATTCTCCTGCAATAAACACAATGGAAAGCCTGAATGACTTCCCCACGAGCCAGCTAGGGTGGCTATGGGTGACCACCGAAATAGACTGAATCCTAGCTAGGGTGACAATTGATGTTCACTGAAACTAGTTTGAGAGCTTCACCTGAAACCCTCAAGATGAGACTCACTTGAGATTAAATCCAATCACAATGAGAGATCACAAAATAAAATGATGAGGAATAGCCTTCTCTTCCCTTTTTATAAGGCTCTGTCAAATGTTCTCCTATCTTCTAGAACTTCCCTTTTATTAGTCTTTTATTGATGTAGCCACTTATTTCCTCCAAGTGACTTTTGCCCCTTTTTGTTAATAATAATTTGCCCCTTTTATTAAAAATAATCATATTGCTAAGGGGACTAAGGGAAAAACTCCTTAGTCCCCTTGGAAATATTCCCTTCTTGCTAGCTTAAAGGAGACTCGGGATTCTGAAAAGACTTTGACAATACTAGTTTGGATTTTTATTGATTGATATGCATTTTTTATTTCTAAGTAATTTGTGAATTTGAATATTTTATGAATTTTTCATTCGATTGGTTTTATACCTGTTTTTGACCAGTTTTGGTGTGGTCAGTAGTTTACTAATTTTGAGTAAACTGTTTCTGAGCCAGTCCTGGTATTGATAACTTTGCAGTTCTGAAATTGCATTAAATGAACTAGTAGACCTATTTCAAACTGGTAGACTTATTTCAGATTCCAACTCCTTGGATAGCTTGATTGCTTTAAGGGATTTTGTCATTGTAGTGTATAGTATATACATTAGTATAAATTAACACACTTATTTTGAAACTCTATAATATATATACCTTGGAAGCTTTCTTCAATAACTTATTACACTTTGTTTTCATTTTCTGATTTAGGAAATGGATTCCTCTGATATTTTAATGCATGCCTTTTTAAGCAGAGCAAAAGATGGGATTGATGTATCAATCACTGAGTATTACGTTCCTTTAGTAAGAATAACCTTGATCTTGGTTTTTCTAGATAATTAAATTCATTCAAAGTACTCAGCTCATCAACAAGGATATCAATATGTATGACAAGGAGACAAATATGTATGCACAAGCAAGGACTTCAAACTTGAATGATGAGCTGGGACAGGTAGGTTCTTGTTCAAAGAACCTAGTTTATATTTCCCCTTATACAATGTGATGAAAAATTGCTCAACTTTAAGATTCACAATATATCACACATGCATTTTGTCATTATATTTGTATGGTGTAAGGTCGTGGATTTTTTGTAATGTTTTATTTCACTAGTTCGATATTCTTCATTAGTAGTAAAGTATCTAACTATGATGCATGGGTTTTCCACTGTATTTCTTTATGAACTTCTCCTGAATGCAAAGTTGCAATATAAGCTTACATATCCTTCTCTTTTAAAGTGGTTCATTATTGTCAAGTTAGTGATGCAGTAATTAATCTTATACTGAAAATTTGTTTCGAAAGTTACATTCCTCCATATCTCTCTAGTACATCAAATATTTTAAAACACCAATCATCCTTAACTATTTAGAATATTTTATAAGAAATCTCATGGATTTTCTCCTTTATAAATGTTTGAGTTGATTAAAGACAAGCACTTGAGTTGACATTTATTGTGATGAGGTAAAAGATTGTTCCTCATTGTATGTGTATTAATGATTCAAAAAAATTAACCTTAATATCTTTGTATGGTATAAGTATTGAGATACATGGAAAAATGGGACAATAATTAAGATAGATTTAAAAGTGAAGTTACATGGATACAAAAATGAAAATAAATATGAATGCATCTGAAATGAATATGACATTTATTCTCTCTGTATATATATATATATATATAGAGAGAGAGAGAGAGAGAGAGAGAGAGAGAGAGAAGGTTCAATTCCTGTGAGGACTTTTCCTCTAGCCATGGGGTCTGTTAGCGCTTGAAATTTCACCTCAGGCTGAGAAAGGTAAACCTCAAGGCTACATCAAACCATTTAGCCTCGTAGCTAGTCCTACGGGGCAGGACAAGGCTCTCTCCGGTCTATCTCGTAAAATCTCCAATAGATGAGAAGAACAATAAGGTAACACTGATATTAGGCTAGTAAACTGATTAGAAAGATTGATTTTGGGGTTTTTGGGTTTTTGGTGGCAAATTGAGGGGATGGCAATTTTGGGTGCGGGAATTGGACACAGTTTCTGCAGGGGGTTCCTTGGGGCGAGGTAGGAGACAGTATTGATGCCTTTAACTGAAGTGGATGGTCAGGAATGACAGGTGAAGAGCTAAGGAGAGAAAACAATAACTTTGAATTCTCCTTAAACAGTAGAAAACATTGAAATTAAACAAACTTAAAAGCAGAGCATGGCAAGCATGAATTCTTATTTTAACACTTCATTTGTTTAATGTGCAGAAGTAAAGAAAGGAAATGAATCACATAACAAAGATTACAAGAACATTGAGAAACACACCATCAACACATGAGTCCACAAGAATCCCAAAGATGACTGCAAAACCCTGGTCTTCGATAGCCAAAAATTGCAGAGATACAGTGAAATAATACAATGATAGCTTCTCCCTCAAGAGTCCAACCATGAAACTGAGTATAAAAGTACATAATATAGATGATCTAACCTCTTTCCCTGCCTCTAGGGGTTGAGCTCATCCTTCTAGGAGCCGTTTCAACAACTTCTAAACTTAGCACTAAAATCTAGGCAGTCAAAACAACTTGCCTCTATAAACTAGGAAACCAATCCATTCATTAAATGTTTGCTATTTCATGCATGAATCTTCTAGAAGAGGTAAATGAGTGCCATGGTAACATGAAAATACATTAATTACATCAAAGAGGGTGAAAAATCCCATCTCAAGTCAAAACTGGTAAAAGCTGGGCGAATTCCTGAACTGAAGATGAATTTCCTGTGAAAACTGCCCAACATGTCGCATGCCTTTGGAGCCATGTTTGGGGCACTTGCAGGTGGCCAAATTGGGCAAGAGTAGGCCTGTTGGAAAGGTCTGTGAGTCTACTTTCCAACCGAACTGGAATTTTTGGATTTGGAGTTCATTTGCCCTGTAAAAAATCAATTCTCCCAAGACAACTTTCTGTAGTTCAAAAAGGTGGCAGAAAGTCAAATTTTGCATGTTTTTTGACTTTTTGGAGACCCAAAACATGACAAAATCTCAAGTCCATCCATGTGCATATGTAACTTTGCATGACAAATCTGGAAATGCTGAGTTTTTGTCAAATGGAGTTGCCGGGACGACGCGTCTCACCGGAGGTGAAACGTGTTAATGAGCAAAAACCTGTAAATGGCACAAAAAATTCACAAATGACAATTTTCTCCAAATTTCTTGAAATTTGGGCTGGGAGTCCCCAATCAAGTACCATGTTCAGTCAAAGAGGCTTTGGCCAAAATTTGGAGTGGATCGGGCGTTTTCCTTCGTTTTTGTGCTTTGGCCAACCGTCCTTGGAGCACCTTCGTTCTCGCCGGTATTTTTGACATTTCTTTAAGACCATGACACCTGTGCAAAAAGTGAAGGAGGTTTTTCTTCCTTGGCAAGTTTTGGACAAAAACCTCTCCCAGTTTCCCAAAATTCATCTTTGATTTCTCTGGAACATTATTTGAGTGCGACTTGTCCCGATGTGTGAAACAAGGGTTTTGGTCGAAATGAAGCGAAATGAAGGGGATAAGGGGCTTCTAAATTCTTTGAGGAAATTTTTGGGAGTAGGGAGGGATGTTAGGAAGAGGGGGAAAGTGGAATCTCAGAAATTGAGTGAGGGGAAGGGGTCCAAAAGGGAAAAACACTTGCCCAACCTAGAAAATTGCCAGGTTGTAGCTAGAAACTAGGGTTTGTGCGAAAATGAGGATTTTGTGGGATCTGAGTGTTGGGAAGTGCTTGATAAGGTACATTAAGGATAGGGGAAGGTGTATGAACATCAGGAAACAAGTTTTGCCATTGATTTGACCGTCCAAGAGAAATTGCCTTCAAAACCCTAGGAGAGGAAAATGACCTTACCTAGGCGCAACTGAAGCATGAACAAGGTGTAACATGACCCAATGAAACCTAATATGATGATGACAACCCTCTGAATCATGATACACTCAGCTGAGTGATGACATGGACTGCCATTTGGACAACTTTAAACCAAAGCAAAGTGGAGTTTTTCATTTGCAAATGAAGGTCTTTGAGAATGCAAACATGATTTCCTTTAACCATGGCAAGCAAGAATTGTTTAAGATTGAGGGCCTACCTTACGAATTTTGGCGATTTATGGCTCCTTGGTGAATTTGCAGGTAGTTTTACAAAGAGGGTCTGACATGTCGCGCAGCATACCCAACATGTCGTGCACCTCCCAACATGTCGCGCGCATTGCAAAATTACACTCTGCGAGACCCTCTGACATGTCGCGCGCCTAGTTTGACATGTCGCGCACCTGTCCTGAGCTCGATTTTGCCTCAATTCACTTGGAAGTGCGCCCAATCACTCTTGCAAGGGTTATGAATACACAATGAGAGTGCAAGGAGGGAGTTTGGGCCTTTATAAATTTCATTTGAAAAAATTTCATGCCCAAACCCACTTTCTAATGTTTTTTCATGACACCTTTAAACTTTACATGCTGTTGTCTTTTTGGTTTCCTTTTGTCCTGAAATTGACTGATTTAGTGCTTTTGCTTGATTCTTTTTGCAGGTAGGTCATCTGAGGGACCTTGGCAAGGGAGCCAGGGTTACATGCTGTCCTTAGAAGCCTTTTGAAATTTCACCACTTTTACAAAAATTTGAAAAATGACCTTGGCTTTAAAAACAGGGTTTTTAAATCCAAGGTGAAAATTAACTGTACAAGATAGAAATTTGCGAAGAAACACCTTTAAAATCATCCCTCTGGCTTGCTGAGCACTCATTGACTTTCAAACACATGACCTTGTAACATTTTTGACCAAAACCCTAAACCTAGGAAATTGACCTCAAGAGAAGAAAAGACAAGCTTGAAAGAGCTTTAATGACTGAAATGACTTAAACCAGCAATGCCAAGAGGGGTATAAACACATCAGCTCCTCCATCAGGGTTATGGCATGCCTAACGGGATGCAAAAATTGACAATGATGAGACACCTTCCTATGAAAAATGCAAAGAGTTTTGATCGCTGATGGAGGGCTCAAGACCGACTCTAACATTGGCTCCAATGGGGATGGTAGCTCCTTGGAGGTGCCAAGAACCTCAGACCTCTGGGAGAACAGACCAATGCTTTCAACCATTGGGCGATGGAGTCATTATTTCGGCAAACGACACAAGACTTTGACTCATTTATTGAATGAAAACTTGATTGAAAACTGACTGAAACTTAACTGAAGCTTGACTCAAACCAACTTAATGGAAAACTGAAATAACTTGAAAAAACTGACTCAACAGACCAAACACAAATGACTCATGACCGACTTAAAACAAGACTTTACAAAGTTTTTAGAAAAAAGGCAGCAATCCATCAAGATTTGGAATCATGATGACAACCACCTGCATACTAATGAAATATGTACAAATCATGTGTAATGAGATTTCCAATGTAACCAATCCAATAGATGGCTACATACCAAATTTCTGCTCTCGCTTATCTCGAGCAGGCGGAACGATGAACCTGTAGGCAACTCAAAATAACCACGGGAACCAAGGCTTATGATAACAAACCAAGCAACATTTATCTTCTCTAGTGCTTGCAAAAGGATGCCGAAGGGGTCTTGGTAATCCTGAAGCGCTACCTTGTCTTGAGATCCAGCAGCAAAAATACAAGTACTCCCTTCATTCTGATCTGAAAGAACAATGGATTTCTGAGGGATAGGAATGCACAGAGAAGTATGTGCTTCTGCCATCTGAGTGTTAGCTGTAGGTTCCTTAACCATGAGAAATCCTGGCATATTGTCTCTCTCAAGCTCATACTCTTCATCTTCATGGTCTAGGTCATTCTTAAACAAAAGACAATCTTCAATATTATCAAACATGACAGCCTTATCATCTTTGTGAAAGAAAATATTATCTGTTTGCTGATCTATAAAACTGATTACAAGACCGTCATCATTTTCAAAAGAGAAAGAAGTTTCATCAACACTTTCCTGACTATGTGTGCACTGCAAATCTGCTGTAGCTTCGACTGAAACATGACCTTTCAAGAGTTGATCTATTTCATCTTCAGACAAAGGAGACAATGCCTTTTGTTTTCTTTTGCCCAAAAAGTGATTGTCTTCATATGACATGGCAATCAAATTATCATTTACCACTGAGTTATCAAAAGAAGATTTCTCACTTACCTGAACAAAGATCTCATCTTGTTTTCCATGAAATGACTGGATTACCTCCTCATGAAGGCTTCGGTCAATAACTTTGTCTTCTTCATTCCAGATGATCTCAACAACAGAGCTCTCCTTCATGGGATTCAAAACAAGCTAATCTTGATCATCACGATCTGAATTTAGATCTGAAATCGCTGACTTGACTTTATCACATTCTACGATTGAAACTTGATTTCCCTGCATGCTGTCCTCTTCCGTGGGCAGATCTGAAACAAGCTCTTCTCTTTCATCAATTACAGCCATATGGCCATCTTCAACCTGCTGATCTTGACAAGTATCCTCTAAGATTTCTGTGTGCTGCTGAAACGGATTTTCATACAGGGTTTCCATGATCTTTTCATCCATGAAATTATCATCTTCATAAAACTTCTCAAGGTTTTCAATAAAACTATAAGCATGCATGCAACAGTCTTGAACTAAATTTAATGATGGATAAGAGTCCTTATATCGTTCAATGAACATAGCATGAAAATCCTTTAAACAGTAAATACAAGCAGGCGGCAAACTTTCATACCATGATTGGGCTTTACCTTCTAGAGTAGCCAAGAATATTTTCATCAAGCAATCTTCAGGAAAATCCACCTTCAACTTGCGAATATGCATATGGAATCTAACCAAATGTAGAGCAGCATCCTTCTTACCATCATCATTAAATATAGGCAGATTCCTTGACCAATCTACCTTTGGAATTTTATTCAGAAAACCAGGGATGTGATCTCGGCTCAAGGGAGCATATCTTCTTGCAATCTGATCCATCTTGAAAATCTCAAAGCTACTGATCTCTCTGCAGTGAAGTCACCATGAAGCATTGATCTCTGGATTTTTCAGTGAAAGGAGTCGCCAGTGAATGCTTTCAGCCTTGTCAATGTCTGATCGTTGTCCACTATCAACAATCAGATCTGAACTTGATACATGTATTGGGGTAAACTACAAATGAAGTGCTGTATTCACAAGCTCACGGAGATCGACTGAAGCAGCGTTTATCTACTAACGATGATATAAAACAAGAGCGTGTTTGAAGGCTACCTGGCGTATCTTCAGACTCCGTCTAAGACTTATGAAACACACACGTCAATGAGCAAACGATAAGTTTGTTCTCCCCAGTATGGTTGCCAGTATGTTAG
>APFE030703657.1:444883-496245 GCA_000404065.3 Pinus taeda | reverse complement strand
ATCGAAAATATAGGAAATATTTAATTCACAGGTGAAAATTCTTCTTCAGGATCTTGCAGGGTTACTGCACAGGTGAAACTGGCAGTCCATGCAGTTCAAACTTCTTTTCTCTAGCTATAATGCTACTGCTTCTGTTTTGGGTGCTTATCTCTGACACAGTTATACTCGAGTGACTTACTCCTTTCCTCGAGTTCTAGGGATTTCTCTGTATGTTTCGCTATGCTTTCGACATGAGTTTCAAGATGTAAGTTTTGATCTAAATAGAGTTTCAAGTCCTTCTGTTATTTGGTAACTAAGTATAATTGTATGTGTTAGGTCCCTATACTACTAGTGTAACCCCTTATTGTTATTCATACAACCCCCTTATTATATTGTTGTGCTCATGTAGTCCCCATACTGTTATTATTGTGCCCCGTAGAAGCCCACTATTGTTATTATTGTGCCTTTATATTATTATTGTTATGTCGAATCTGATTATATTATAACCCCTTAGACTCCTATATATAGAAAGGAGGTCTTGTCATTTGTATCATCCAATAATTGTTGATTTGCGTAATGTAAAGGAGCTTGCCCCCTCAAAGAGGCTTATTTCTAAGGCGTTCATCTATATTTTCTATATTTTTGTGAGTTGGTTTCATAACATTTGGAATGAGAGCTTTGGATTCTAGGGTTTCACTGCTCCAAATAGGTCATTGTGGAATTTTCGTTATAACTTTTTTTATGCGACATTTCAGAAGCTAAAAAAAACCCATTTGAGCCAAAATCGTTATGAACTTCGGGTTTGAATTCCAGAGCTTGTCTCGCTATATTTTCGCTGATATGATCCAAGGATGTTAAGGTTTTTTCAAACACCCTAATTACATTCCAAACATGTGATCTTGGGAAAATCATCATAACTTTCTTTGCGAGCATCAGATTGAAATTTCGTAAGAAGTTACAGAAAGCGGATAGACTGTAGTTTTTTGTGTATCGGTTTTAGGTCCTAAGGTTGAAATAGTGACACGTAGCGCTTCGTACAAGTTCGCTCTACTGAACTAGTCTATAATCAAGCCATCGTGGGATATTTGACATAACTCTACCTTACAGAATCCAATCTTGATCAGACTTGCGGGGTTAGAAAGAGGACTTACAGGGCTACTACAGGACGCAATTTCAGAACTTGGAGATTTGAAAGTACAGAGTTATAGGGATTTCATGATTGAGCTCCTAAAATCAAGAAAAGGTGATATGAGGAAGTTTGATGGCAAGGATTCGTTAAATTGGATACCACAGATGGAGCAATATTTTAATCTACATGAGGTGCAACTATTAGAAAAGGTACGTATTGCATCTTCATATTTAGAACCAGATCAATTTTTATGGTATAAAGGGCTTTGTTCTCGTAAACTACTTGTTACGTGGTCAATTTTCACAGAGGAAATGATATCACATTATGAGGATACAAAGAGAAACACTTTCTTTAGCCAATTGATAAATCTCAAACAAAAGTGTTCAATGGCAAAGCACATTGAGGACTTTCAAAAATTGAATATAAAGGAAAATGATATTCCAAAGAAGCAAAGGATTGATGTCTCCATAGGGACTTTAAAGGATAACATTCAACATGAGGTTTGTCTTTGGGAACCTGATTCATGGGAGAGGGCATTCAGGTTGCCAAGAAAAGTGGAAAGAAAAATTATGGAAACAAGGAATTTTACCCCTCACAACTATAAATATGGAAGTGTTGTTTCTCCTAGCCTTCCACAACCTACAAGGTTGACACCACAACAATTGGAAGAAAAAAGAGTAAAAGGGCTTTGTTACAATTGTGAAAACAAATACATTAAAGGTCATAATTGTGTTGAGAAGAAATTATTTTACATTGATTGTGAAGAGGAGGAAGAAAAGGATCAAGAAACATCAAAAGAAGAGGATATACACCAAGAACCAACCCCAGAGAAAGAAGAAATGAATCTGACCATATCTTCTAAAGCATTGGAAAGAATTACCACTCCTTAAAATCTCAAGATAGAAGGACATATCAAGAAGAAAAAGGTTCAAGAAGTGAAATATCACATTGAGAAAAAAGAAATGAATCCGGCCATATCTTGTAATGCATTGACCAGAATTACCACTCCTCAAACTATCAAGATAGAAGAACATATCAAGAAGAAAAATGTTTAAGAAGTGAAAGATCACATCAAGCATCAAGAAATGAATCTGACCATATCTTGTAATGCATTGGAAGAAATTACCACTCCTCAAACTCTCAAGATAGAAGGACATGTCAAGAAGAAAAATATTCAAGCAGTGAAAGATCACATCGAGCATCAACAACAAGTTCTCCAACTTTTAAAGGATAATGCCACTTTGGTGCAGAATTGAAAGAAACAACAAGCATATCAACATCGCAGTGAAAGAAGTTTTGATGTAGGTGATTGGGTATTTTTATGGCCACATCTCAAGTAATCTATTTACGAGAAGGAAATGTTGAAAATACTACATGAACTTAAGAAATGGCGACCTTACCTAATCAGAAGACACTTCAAGGTAAAAATGGATAATGATAGTCTTAAATACTTTTTATAACAAATATTATCTTTAGAAGAGCATAAAAAATGGGTCACAAATATGTTGGATTATGACTTTGAAACCATCTACAAAAAAGGGAAGAAAAATGTTATTGCATATGCACTCTCAAGAAAGGATGAGGATGTGGAAGCATTGTTTTGTGTTATTTCTATTACCCAACCAGATTGGATAAACGAAGGAAGGGATGAATGGAAGAAGGACGAAGAAGTGTGGCCACTCATTCAAAAGTTGCAGAAGATCCCAGTTCAAACAATATTGCCAGAACTTGATAAGGAAGGAAAAATCATATTGGAACCTGAAGCATTCGTAGAACCGAGAAGTCGACAGCTATGAAATCGATTAATTTCAGAGTATCTCATCAAGTGGAAGAACTTACCCACTGAAGATTCCACGTGGAAGGATGAGAATGTAGTATACCTAGGGGAGATAATATGGGGTACAAAGGGAGGTACCCAAGGGATTAATGTAATAATGGGATGGGCCATAGTAAAAAATAAGGTAGTTAACCCGTATCATGTAAGGGACCACAAGTAGTTAGCAATAAGCCCATGGTATTATATAGATGGTATTGAGCGAACCATGGTAATGACCCATGGTATTGTATGTATGAGACCTATATATAGGCTAGAGACTCCCCATTGAGAGATGTCAAGGATTATTGTATGAACAGGCATATGGCTTGTGAAATGTTCTCCTTCCTTAAGGAGTGAATGTATGGTGTTGCCCTACCTTAAGGGTTTGAAATTAATAAAGAAACATTTATATCTATTTCTATCTTATTATCTCTGGGTATATTTGCATTATATTATATTTTTGGATCAGATCTATAACAAGTGGTATCAAAGCATTTTCTTGGGCAAAAGTAGAGATTTTATTTTTTATTTATTTATTTGCAACAACTTTCTAGGGTGGCGAGTTTGCAGATCAGAACTGTATGTTTTGGGGAAAAATATGCAAAATATAATTGCATATTTGGATTGTTTGTGAAAAAATATCCAAGTTCAAAAAACAATCGGCCAAATCGGAGTCCGGATGAAGCAGATATCGCTGATCTAAAAATCAATGGTGTTGCAAACATTTTTCAGGGCGACGAATTTGCATATCAAATCTGTATGATTTGGGACAAAATCTGCAAAATCGAATTAAAGATCTGGGTTTTTGATGAAAAAATACTCCATTTGAAGAAAAAAAATCAATCGAATCAGAGTCTGGATGAAGGAGATCCCGCTGATTTAAAAATCAGTGTTGTTGCAAACATTTTTTGGGGCAGCAAGTTTGCGGCGCAGATCTGTACATTCTGGTGCAAAATCTGCAAAATCTAATTGCAGACCTGGATTATTTGTGAAAAAATACCCAATTTCAAAACAAAAAAATCAATCAAATCAGAGTCCAGATGAGGAAGATATCGCTGATTTTAAATCAGGTTTTTTTTTTTTTTAGAAATGTTTTTGTGACGGCGGGACAGTTGCAGCGCGGTTCTGAAATTGCAATGCCTAGATCAAGATTTCTACCACACGGGAAGATGCAGAATGGTTGTTCCATTTCCAAAAATAGGTCATAATAGGGATTCTGAGTAATATTGATGGAATTGTGGCTATTTCAAATTTTAGCCAAGTACGTGAATTTTTTTCCAAATCTTTATGGCTTCTAGCAAGGAATTTTTTTACAGGGAACAATAAGGGTCCTACTATTGAAAAATTTATAGAATATCACAAATCTCGACGCAAACAATTTTGGACAAGTCGCCTGCTATTTAATCTAAAAGATGAGGCTGCTAAATGGTGGGACTCACTTGACAATTCAATGGTGTGACTTCCTCATGAAAAACTAAAAGAACTTCTTTTAGAATAATGGTCTCATGCTAGAAAACAAGATAAGAAGAAACATGTGGGGTTATTTCCTACTAGTATATCCTTATTGCAGGTTCATGGATTGATTCAGAAGGAGAAGATCATTGTGTCTATAAATCCTAGTTGCAAGCAAAATCTCGTAAATGTCAATTTGGCAAAAAAATTGCAAGTGTCAGCAAAACACATTGAAAACACATAGGTTAATGATGAGGATGTGAAAGTTTATAAAGATTTGAAGCGTTCGATGGATAAGTATGTGTTGCATTGTGATTTTTATACTTGAGGTATGGATAACATGGATGTTGTTTTAGGATATCCTTGGATGGAATCTGTGGGTACTATCAATATTAATGTGTAGAAGAAATTCTTGAAGCTCTGGTATAAAAAGAAAAAAATTACATTGTAGGATATTTCCATTAAGACCCAAGCAGAGACTATGGAGGCAGAAGCACAAAGCTCTAATGACACTTACACATTAGATGATGAGCCTTTGATGGTCGACATCAAACACAAACAGAGGCTGAAGCAAAAAAGGTTACAGGTATTGATACATCATATGAGGACTCAGTTGTTGAAGTAATATTGGAAGATAAGAAACAACAGCAGACACCACAACATGTACCAAATACCACTCAGCTCCATTAGGTGGTGAATTAAAGAAAGATACATTTTTGGTTAAAACTTCAACATATCACCACCCACATCACCCCATAAGAAAACGACCAACAAGATGACAACAAATTAGCCACAAGGACAACAACCCCCGCATGGCATATAGAGAGGGGCGACGATCCAACTACTACACACAAAAGAGTCACCAGGGTCAACTTCCATCTCAAGCGAGCGAGGCACCAGCTAGATCGAGGGTTCACCTTTCTCTGGGATGGCTAGATGCACATGCATGGTATTAGTGGACTACTCTTTTGAGTAGATCTTATTATTTATGTTCTTCCCATGTTTCGGGGATGAAACATGTTAAGGGGGATGGAATGTAGTATACCTAGGGGGGATAATATGGGGTACAAAGGGAGGTATCCAAAGGATTAATGTAATAATGGGATGGGCCATAGTAATAAATAAGGTAGTTAACCCGTATCATGTAAGGGACCACAAGTAGTTAGCAATAAGCCCATGGTATTAGATAGATGGTATTGAGGGAACCATGGTAATGACCCATGGTATAGTATGTATGAAGCCTATATAGAGGCTAGAGACTCCCCATTGAGAGATGTTAAGGATTATTGTATGAACATGCATATGGCTTGTGGAGTGTTCTCCTTCCTTAAAGAGTGAATGTATGGTGTTGCCCTACCTTAAGGGTTTGATATTAATAAAGAAAATTTTCTATCTATTTCTATCTTATTATATTTGGGTATATTTGCATTGTCTTATATTTTTGGATCAGATTTATAACAGATAATTTTATACAGAAGCATCAGGAACTACTCAAGTGTTTAGGACAACACGTTTTTAAGTAGATGAGCATGTTAGGTCCCTATACTACTAGTGTGACCGCTTATTGTTATTAGTACAACCCCATTATTATATTGTTGTGCTCATGTAGTCCCCATATTGTTATTATTGTGCTCCATAGAAGCCCACTAATGTTATTATTGTGCTCTTATCTTATTATTGTTATGTCGACTCTGATTATATTACGACCCCTTAGACTCCTATATATAAAGAGGAGGTATTGTCATTTGTATCATCCAAGAATTGTTCATTTGTGTAATGTAAAGGAGGTTTCCCCCTCAAAGAGGCTTATTTCTAAGACGTTCATCTATCTTTTCTATCTTTTTGTGAGCTGGTTTCATAACAATATGTTTCCTTCATTCACAGGTTCATGTCTCATATAACCCCTGGTTTTGAACATGTATGATTCAATTCAGTCTACTTTTGCTTTCTTAGAGCAGTTTGTGCTCAATGCCATGGATGTTAACTTCTTGGGGTTGTTCTTGTGTAATAGGTTCTTCGATATTCTCACCTTCCTTGAGATAGTTTAAGCATTTGAAGTTACGACTAGGGTTCAATCCTTGATATAGACGTAAATGTAATAATGTTTTCTTGGTATATACAGTATTCCTCCACGGAGGGTTTTTTTTGTTCGTTTTGAAGATTGTTTAACAAGGTCTTTCAAGATTCAACTCTGTAAAATGATTTTGTTCAGTTTTTTTTATTATTCTTTAAGAAGAGATGGGGTTTCCCTACTCAACAAAACTATAGAATATGTTCTTTGTCCACCCAGTTATATGGGTTATTTTCATGGTGATGAAATAATTATTATAATGGAAGTTTTATGAATGGCTTTTCACCTTATTTTCCTTACATGTGTGTCACTGGAATAATGGTTGATATATATATATAGATATATAGATATATATATATTGCGTCCTTAAATTTCTAGTGCCATTACCAATATATGTTGTCATTGCTCTTGAATATGGTTGTTCATTAAGAACGTTGTATTGTAAAATTTGGTTACAAATTATTTTGTTCATGGTGGTTTTCAATGGTATGTGGTTTTGTTTGTTTTTTTCTGTTTGAGTACTTCAGGAATTACTATTTTTGTTATACCTCTTAACCTTACAGTTGTCAATAATTGAAAGTGTACCAACAAGGAACGAAATATGATCCTGGAGTCTATTTAAATGATCTTGTTACTAATATTATGTTTAAAGTTTAAATTCAAAGCTACCATTGACCATGGTTTCTATGCCCATTCACATGGTTTGTTTCAATTAGTTAGGGTCTGCAAACAACGGGAGTTTGATTTTTGACTGGTTAAATCTACTACCATCCTCCCTCAATTTAATGGAGTCATTCGAGTAAAGAAAGAATCTTTATAAAAGAGGAACCATGGTTATATATAGATATAGATATATTTTTTTTGAATAATTTTCTTGACTTCTAAAATCACAACCCTTGCTGCTTGGAAGTATACCTATAAATTTAAATTATAATAATTTGAATTTTTTTAATTTATCTTAAGCTCAAGATCGAAAGAAAAACTAACTTGCTTCGAGAACAATTAATATCCCCAAACCATTCTTGTTCCTATTTCTTGGATTAATACACAATAGCCCTCTAAAAGAAATTTTTCTCATCGAGTCTCAGTTTTACCTATTAATTTTTCTCTTGGGCTAGTTAGCGAGACTTACCCACACGTACCCAACTGTTCTTTAAAATACACAAAGAATCTTCTATCATACTCTGTTCACAGGAAAATTTTATTTTTCATATACAACATAATTACATCAAACCCAACTAATGCAAGAAATCCGTAATAGTCATCTATCACTAACAAGAGGCATTCCCAAGTGCCCCTTCACACTTCAATATTTCCTTTCTTACTAGGAGTTTAAGCCAGAATAATAAAAAATGAAACTCTTTGAGATATCTAATCAATTTCCTAAAACCAAAAGGAATTATGAAATATTTAGTTCCTGGACTTTGTTCAAGAAAATAATCATCTAAAAAAAAGTATTAATATGTAGTTCCGTTCAAGACAATATCCATTTCCAGTTTCATCTAAGGAACAAAATACTAAACATTTCTTATCCATATTTGTTCAACCAAATATCAAATTTTCAGTTTCTTCTAAAGACCAAAGTAAGAAACATTTCATATCTAGTTATGTTCAAGAAATTAATACTTATCTGCTTCACTCACCTTTTCTAAAGAGATTAACCAGGAAAAAGACTCCTTTAACTACCCAACTTGTGAGAGTGCCAATTACATCTAGGTCCCCACCCTCCCCCTCCCCCCCCCCCCAACATCCTAGCTTCCATATGTAGTTTAACAGATAGTAGTCATTCGGGGACTTGAAGACCCCCAGTCGAGTCCAAAATTTTTTGTTTCAAGGTTGTTGTCACCAGATCGAGAAGACCCTTCAATAGTGCAACTGCTTTTCTAGTGTCCTAGCAAAACTTATTCTTTATTCCACACTCACTTCCTTTCTCAGCCACTCGTGGCTTTTCCCAACTGAAAGATTTTCTTTTAATCCCTCCAAGGAAGGAACTAATTTTTTAACTAGTTGGAAAGTCAAGATTTTCCTTCTAAATTCTTTCCCATCATTTCTCTAACAAAGCATCATTTTTTTTTGCAAAATATAAATAATGACCACAACATTTTATTTCTAGGTTCTTTTACTAGCCTCTAACGAACCAAATTACCAAGTTTTACATAAAACAAAATAAAGTAAATGCCAATTGTTTATATGCTCAGGGGTGTTACATCTTCCCCCTCTTGGGTGAAACACGATCCTCGGTGTTTATTCATGCCCTTGGAACAAGTTAGGATACGATTCCAGTATCCAACTTTCATCCTCCGAGGTTGCCTCTTCCAGGATAAAGTGCCTCCACTGCACTTTAACTTAGGTGATAGCTTGCCTTCGTAGCGTTGTTTCTCTTTGACTGTGAATACGTAGAGGCTTTACTAGGAACTCTTTGTTTGGTTCCACCTATTCAACAACATAAAATGTCATCAATGGCTAATATTTAATAAACATAATTAATCATCAAAGAAAAATTATTTATTAAAACTTTTACCTGCACCTGTTGCCAGTTAATGATATTCTTAGAATTGTATACACATTTTTTTAATAAGGATACATGAAACATGTTATGGACTCATATGTAGTTATGTAACGCTAGTTGGTGTGCAATAGGTTCAATTATTTCTAATATTTGGAAGGGCCCATAATATTGAGGAGATAATTTCGCACATCCCTTCCATTGCAGGGTGCTTTTCTTGGGTTTTACTCAAACATACACGTGAAACCCTATCTAAAATTCCTTATAAGTTCCCTTTTTATCTGCATATGCGTTCTGCCTGTCTTTAGCAGCTTCCAAATTCTGCTAGATCCTTTTTACAGTGAATTCCATTTCTGCTAACATATCAGGTCCAAACATTTGTTTGTCCTCTAGGATATTCCAATTGATTGGTGTTCTGCATAATCTTCCATATAAAATTTAAAAAGGGTTCATTTCAATGATTCTTGATAACTATTATTGTAGGTGAATTCCAATAGGTGGAGATACTCCTCCCATTTACTGGGTTGTTGCATCACATACATTCGTAACATATCTTCCAACACTTAGCTTACTCACTCTTTTTTTCCATCAATTTGTGGGTGATAAGCAGTGCTAAACTGAAATCGAGCATCCAGGCTCGTAAAGGGAGTTTTCCAAAATGCAGATGTGAATTTTACATCTCTATCAGAAATCATAACCTTTGGCCTTCCGTGTATTCTAAATATTTTTTGCATGAATATATCTCCAATTTACCTAGTTTTATATGTAGATTGAACAGGAATAAAATGGGATACTTTATTAAATTTATCCACCACTACTATGATTGAATAATTTTGTCTCCTAGTTTTAGGCGACCCTGTTATAAAATCCACAGTAATTACTTCCCATTTCCATTTTGGAATGGGTAGCGGGTGAAGCAACCCATCTTGATGTTGATGTTCAACCTTGACTTGCTGACACTCTAGGCATTTAGATAAATATTCAGTGATATCTCTTATCATTCTGGGCCAGAAATAATTTTTATTTATAGTGGAGAACAATTTTTGATATCCAGGGTGGGAAACACAGGGTCTCTTATGAAATTCATCCAAAATTAATAGTCTAACAAGTACGTGATTATGAACATATATCGTGCCTCTATATGTCATTAAATTGTCTTTATTTATGTTTTAATCAACTTCTTGTTGAAAATTATTTATTTGATTGGTTTGCTTCCATTAAAATATGTATTCTAGGTATTTGTCAGCAACCTCTTTATTTAGATCTAAAAAATTAAATTTCACTTTACTATATTAAATTTCATATATGTGATGTGATTTAGTGCATTAGCCACATGGTTTTCTTTCCCTTTTAGATGTTTAATATCAAAATCGAATTCACCTAGAAAGGTTGTCCACCTAGCATGTCGTTCATTAAGACTAGGTTGCTTAAAGAAGCTAGTTAAGCTGCTATGATTAGTCACTAGTACAATTTTTTTGCCCAATAGGTAATTCCTCCATTCTTTCAAAGCATGCACCACAACGGTTAACTCTAGATCATAAGAAAAATATCACTACTCATTCTTTTAGCTTTAAGGACTCGTAGGAAATCACATTGCCCTCTTGCATCAACACTCCCCCTACTCCTTGACACACATGAGTGCAGACCACAAATTCCTTTTTTGGATCTGCAATCTTTAACATTGGAGCAATGGTCAATAGATGTTTTAATAACTCTAAACTACACTAACATTTTGTAGTCCATCTGAAATTTTTTCCTTTCTTCTGTAAGGTAGTAATAGGATAAGAAATTCTGGAAAATCCTTTAATAAAACGATGATAATACCCCGCTAAACACATAAAATATCAAATATCAACAACATTAGTAGGAAAATACCATTCCATGATAGTTTTAATTTTCTCGGGATCAATAGTGATCCCTTCTGTGGAAATTACATGACCTAAACACTATATCTAATCCTATTAAAAGGCACATTTACTAAATTTGGTATATGATTAATGTTATCTCAATATTTGTAATACAATTTGTAAAGGTTTCTTATGTTCCTCTAAATTTCATAAATATACGAGGATATCATCAATCAAAATTAGGACAAATTTATCAAGATAGGGATGGAATACACTATTCATAAGACTCATGAAGGTGGTTGGAGCATTGGTAAGGCTAAAGGGAAAAACCATAAAGTCATAAAGACTATAATGAGTCCTAAAAGTTGTTTTAGGAATACCTCATTCTTTTAGTCTTATTTGATGATACCCAGATCACAAATCTATCTTAGAGAACACTGTAGCCCCATTAACTTGATCGAACAAGTCATCGATCCTTGGCAAAGGATATTTGTTCTTAATAGTGAGCTTATTAAGATATATGTAGTCAACGCATAACCTCATAGTACTGTCTTTTTTTTTGACAAATAAGATAGGGGATCCCCAAGGAGACATGCTTGGGAAAATATAACCTTTATCAAGCAATTCTTGTAAGTGTATTTTTAACTCGGTTAGCTCAGGTATACTTATATGGTAAGGGGTTTGTGACACAGGCGCAACCCCCGAAATTAATTCTATAGTGAATTCGATATCCTTCTTGTTAGGTAGCCGTAGTATTTCTTCCGAAAACACATCAGCGAAATCTTGTATAATTGGCAGGTTCCCTAAGGAGGTTGAATAATATTTGGAGTTAGTAAAACCCACCTAGACTGCATATATCAAACATACCTTATCAATACATTTAACTAACTGGGAAGTGGTGATGGATCACAGTACCATGGGAATTTTAACTCCTCGCGTCTCCTGTCTAACACCCTCCTTATTAAGTTAACTGATGGTCCTTTCTTTACAATTTACTAAAGACCAATTTTCCTCCAACAAATCCTTCCCATTTAGAACGTCATAAGACTCCAGGGGAAACACATTTAAATCTACATTAATTAGATGAGCTGCTATTTCAATGGGGCAGTCATCCACTTTGGATGTCACCCTTCTTTGTTCCCCAGTGACTAGCTACACTAGCCATGAATTTTTAAATTTACTAGTCTATAAGTGGCATATTTCAACAATTTTTGGACTAACATAACTTAAGCTAGCTCCTGGGTCTATCACAATTGACATGGCATGGTTAAACATCTTACATTCAAAATCGATCATGGTAGGCTAGCATTTAGCTTGATGATCATCCAAGGTAGTGTTAATCTTGGGTATGTTTCTTGCCACCTCAACAACTATATAAGCCTCCTGAATGTTGGCAGCCCCACTCTACTACGATGAGGGAAATTTTGGTAATAACGAGGCTCCCCACAACCCCAACATTGCAATGGAGGTTTCTGTGATTGACTAAGCTCTGGTTTTTTGGAGACCTCCACTTGTTTCAATTCATTTTGTGATTTAATTTTTTTGCTGACTCCTTCCAAAGGCTTTTTTCTGCTGATTCTTATGTGCATTTCTAACATATCCACTTTTTATATTTTCATGTTCTAGAAATTTTTCGATGAATTTTTGTTAGGCCAAGCCTTACTACCTTCTCCCTTCCGCTTCATCTTTTGATAACAGATTCACACCTTTCTGATGGCCTCATCCATTGTTTTGGGATTATCAAATTCCAATTGTTATTTCATGAAGGCTAGTAGGCTACTCATGAATCACTGCACTTTGGCCTTCTCCACTTGGATGTAAGGTAAATACCTCAATAGGGATGTGAAATTGGTCACAAAATCATCCATATAAAGTTGTCCCAGTCGAAGGTCATGGAGTTCCTTCACGTTATTGTCATAAAATCGTTGAATCAAGTATTTTTCTTTAAAGTGTTTATGAAAATCCCTCCAAGTCACCCCTTGCTCATCAATCACTTGTACAACGTTAACATATTCCGACCACAACGTGGCCTTCCCTTGAAGTTGGTAGATTTTTAATCTCTCTATATTATCATCATATTCATAAATTTGAAAATATTTGTTAATGTTAATCAACCATGATTCAACGAATTTTTCCACTTCTCCATCAAAAGTTGGGGGTTTTATTTTTTTGAATTCCCTTTTAATTCGGTCTTTTGTTTCTTATTTTTTTATGGTAAGACACATTTTCAGATTCTTCCTCATTTCCTCCCTTACCCCATTCTAAACACTGGGTATGACTTACTCCAGGCACATTTTCACCTCTCTGCATTTGCTCCTCGTCCCTGTCTTCGTTACCAGAGCTAGGTATAAAATTTCTATGATTTTTCCAATCAGATAAACTTTTCAGTATTCATTCTTGATTTCATTCTGCATGTAGACTAGCCATCTCTCATTGTCCACCCATAGACTAGCCATATCAATCCTTAAGTATTGAACAATTTCCAACAGCATAGCAATGGGGTTTTGGTGACCTCCTTTCAACTACACCCACAACTCTAGGTTAACCCCTGAGCTAGGTATGGAACGTGTTTCGACTGATGACTCTATTGGGTGCTTACTTCTAAATCCCCTCTAAATCATGTTTATTCACTCTCTGTGGTCACAACGCATGGATTTGTAAATCAGTTGCTCAAACTTGGCCACAATTTTTCAACGGGCTCTGATACCACTTGTAACACTCATCCTTATCAACCTCAAAAGAAAAACTTAAATGGTTAGAAAATATTTAATTATGAAACATATATTTATAGATATAGACTTTATAGATATAGATATATATATATAGTATAATATATTTACTTATGCTAAAATTTATTGATTGACCCAATATCCACAAAGAATCATCATGGGCCCAATTCACCGAAAGACCCTTACCCCCCCCACAAAAAAATATTAAAAATAAATATTAATAGTTACAATATCTATCAGAGAACGCCATGAGATTGTATTCCTAACAAGACTTTAAAACATTAAACTAGGTTTGACACGAAGGTGAAGGGTAGGGTTGGGGTTCTAATGAATTTGGTTATCATTTTCACTTCTCAACCTCAACCCCACAATTATAGTCCCCTTGTTTAAGAATCTGCATATTAACTACAGGAATTGATGCTCTGTACCATCTTCGTATCTTGATAACCGAGATTACAGTTTTCATAATGAAGTTTATGTTAATGTAATAAAGAATTATCTAGACTCCACAAGGTGAGATGTTTCTTTGTTTTCGAGATTTAATGCAATTGATATTTGGTTCCATCTCCTTCGTACACTCACCCTAATTCACATGAGATGGTGGAGATTGCAAGGGTTAGTTGAAGGAAACCGTTCCCACAATGGTTCACTGTCTTCGTTGTGATTCTTCCCTTTCACACAACGGTGCTACAAATTTGCACCCAGGTTCTTCCTCTAACCCTACTCCGAGTTTTCCTTCTCTGACATTTACCTACGACTTGTTTTTGACAACCCTATAAGAAACATCATTTCTTTTCTTTCTCCTTCAAGATCCCACAGGATTACTACATATGTGAAACTAGAATTCCACACAGCTCAAACTTATTTTCTCCAGGTATGATTCTACCACTTCTGTTTTGGGTGCTTATCTCTGACACAGTTATACTCGACTGACTTATTCATTTCCTCCGGTGTTAGGGAATTCTCTGTATGTTTCACTGTGCTTTCAATGCGGATTTCAAGAGGTAAGTTTTGTTCTGATTAAGGTTTCAAGTCCTTCTGTTATTTGGTAACTAAGTACAATTGTATGTTTCCTTCATTCAAATGCTCGTGTCTCATATAACCCTTGGTTCTGAACATGTATGATTCAGTTCAGTCTACTTGCTTCTTTTTTTCGGTAGTTCGTGCTCAAGGGTCTAGACGTTAACTTCTTGGGGTTCTTCTTGTGTAACATGTTCTTCGATATTCTCACCTTCCTTGGGATATTTTAAGAATTAAGTTACGACTAGGGTTCAATGCATGGCACATATTTAAATGTAATAATTTTTTCCCGGGCTTTATATTTTTTTCTCCAAGGAGGGGTTTCAGTTCATTTTGAGGACTATTTAGCGAGGTCGTTTAAGATTCAACTTTGTAAAATGGTTTTGTTTGGTTTTCTATATTATTATTTAAGAAGAGAATGGGTTTCCCTACTCAATAGAACTATAGAATATCTTCTTTGTCCACCTAGTTACATGAGTTATTTTCATGCTCAAGAAATATTTATTATAATGGAATTTCTATGAATGGATTTTCACCTTATTTTCTTTAAAATTGTCACTGGAATAATGGTTGCTTTCCTTATTTATATACATATATAGTGTACGTAAATTTCTGGTACCATTACAAATATAGGTTGTCATTGCTCTCAACTTTGTTCATTCTTTAAGCACATTGTATTGTACAATTTGGTTAAGAATTATTTTGTTCATGGTAGTTTTCAATGGTATGCGGTTCTATTTATTTTTTTCTGTTTGGGTACTTTAGGAATTACTTTTTTTTCTATACCTCTTATCCTTAAAGTAATTGAAAGTGTGCCAGCAAGGAATGAAATCCGATGCTGGATTCTGTTCAAATGCTCTCGGTACTAATATTTTGTTTAAACGAAGAGCATTTTTTTTCTTGGGGTTCAAGCTCGAAAGAAAAACTAACCTATTTCCAGAACTGTTAATTTTCATGAACGCTTCTTGTTCTTATTTCTTGGATTAATACACAATAGCCCTGTCAAAGAAATTTTTCTCATCGAGTCTCAGTTTTACCTATTCATTTCGCTCTTGGGATAGTTGGTGAGAGTTCGCCACACATACCCAACTGTAATTTAAAATACACAAAGAGTCTTCTATCATACTTTGTTCAAAGAACAATTTTATTTTTCACATACAACAGAATTACATCTCACCCAACTAATGTAAGAAATCTGGAACAACCATATTTCCTTAAAAATATGCATTCCCAATTGCCCTTTCGCACTTCAATATCCTGCTTACTTACTAGAAGTTTAAGCTAGAAAAATAAGGAATGAAAATCTGTGAGACATCTAATGAATTTTCCGAATTCAAAAAGAATTACCAAATAATTAGTTGCTTGTTTTTGTTCAAGACAATAATCATCTAAAGAGAAAGTACTAATATTTAATTATGTTCAAGAAGATATCCATTTCCTATTTCGTATAAAGAAAAAACTACCAAACATTTCTTATCCATATTTGTTGAAGAAAATATCAATTTTATTTTTCTTCTAAAGACCAAAGTACCAAAAATTTCTTATCCAGTTTTATTCAAGAAATTAATACTTATCTACTTCACTCAACTTTGTTAGAGAGATTGACCAAAAAAGGATTCCTTTAACCACCCAACCTCTGAGATCGCCAATTATGTCTAGATCTCCCCTTGAGCCTCCTAGCTTTGAGAGTAGTTAAAGACAATAGTCATTTTAGGACCTCAAGTCTCCCAATTCAGTCCATAATGTTTTGTTTTATGGTTTCCATTGGTTGTGACCATCTCAAAAAGAACATTCAACAATGCAACTACTTTTCTAGACAATGTCCTGTCAGAAACTTGTTCTTTGTTCCACACTCACTTCCTTTCTCAGCCATTCATGGATTTTCCCAACTGAGATATTTTCTTTTAATCCCTCTAGGCGAGGAAGTAACTGCCTAATTACCTGAATACTCAATATTTTCCTTTTTAAGTCTTTCTTATCATTTCTCTGACTAAGCATCATTTTTTTAGCAAATCAAATAATAACCTCAACATTTTATTTCTAAGTTCTTTTACCAGCCTCTAACGAAGTGAATTACCAAGGTTTTCATAAAAAAAATGCCAATTGTTTATATGCTTAGGGGTGTTACAATATATATCTTAAAATAGTTTGTGTTTTGTTAAGAATTTATCTGTTTTGAACTGTAAGGAAATATGTTAACATTCCAAAACTCAAAGGTATTTATTATGGTTTTCCTTGAATAACAGTGATGAGTCAACCTGCATTTGCATATAGTGGCCAGTTTATGACTATCCCCACTATATATATATATATGATTTCATTAAAATTAAAAATTATGAAATAATAATAAAATGCATTATTTCAATAAAAAAATTTACATTTAAGAGAGAAAAAAAAACTTGCCACTACTGCAAAAACTAAGCATAAATGCATCTATTGACAGTTGAATAAACTAGAAAACTACATCACACAACAAAAATACTAAAAATAAACATATATTGTTGCAAATAAAACACATTACTAGAATGTACTAGAATTCAAATTCCTTTTTTTCATTAATACAGACAAAATTTACATAATATGCAACCCTCCCTGCCATGGTGACAGGGAGGCTGCGTTACCTCCCACACTCTTCTCTCACTCAAGGACTCTACATAGCACTAAGAGAGACAGACTCAAAACTCTCATTACCTTCTTTACAAAACTCCTAACTGTAATACTTTTTTATTGTATGGAGGGAATATTTTAATATTTGAATAAAAATATCTCATAATTGTTTTTCCCTTCATCACAAATTTATATTTTAGGTCATTTTCATTAAATTGCATTTTCATTTACATTCTATGTTTAATTATGGTTACATTTAACCTCCAACAGGCTTCGACACAAATCCTGGCTCGTCCTAAGCCATGTGCAGTCGAGGCTTCGTGCACGCTTGTGTTGCTATGGTTACATTTAACCTCCAACAGACCCCTAACACAAATCTTGGCTCGTCCTAAGCCAGGTGCAATCGAGCATTCGTGCATGCTTGTGTTGCTAATGTGTGGTTCCAATCCACCTCTAAATGTTGAACTGTAGGCTACGCACTAACAAGCTACTCTGTACTTCGTGGTCCACCTCTTCCTCTGTTTATGGGCTCCCAAGCCTCATGCTCACAAGACCCCATCTCTCTTCTCCTTTCCTGGGCATCTAAGCCTTTAGTCACAAGATCCCACTCTCTTCTTCTCTACTCTATCTATTACAGCCTGCAATTAGCTCTTTGTTTCTCTCCCTTCTTCCACTGCCCATGTCTGTTGTACCTGTGTGAACTCTTTTCTCTTCGTTACTTGTGAGTGTTTTTGGAGCTCTTTGTTTTTGTTGGGTTAGAGTCTTCAACTGCCAATCTTTGTCTCTCTTCTTATACCTTCTCCTAGTATGGGGAATCTGAAAAATGCAAGGTTCCAAATCATTTGCACAATACCAACTAACGACACTGGTGGGGTCTTAATAAAAACTTCCCATATGTTTTGCCCATATTTTATTTCTGTGATGCATGGGTTTTATATGAGTTGAAAATAATAAACAACAAAAATAACATGAAATAAAATTGTCTGCAACCAAAATTAAAATTATGGGCTCTTCACAGTAGGAGTTGTGGCTCCCCCGGAAAAAGTTCGGTGCCAAATTTCTGAATCATGTAATTAAGGTAAATTCTCTAACAACACTCTTCATTTTTCAAAAGAAATGTAGTCATATGTAGTAGCATTGGGCTGGTTCTACAATTTTCTAAGAGCACTAATAAGTTACCAGATTTTGCGCATGTGTGACCATTGAAATCATTGAAAAATTGGCTCACAACATGACTAGGCTTCCCATAATTTCAACACAATAATTCCATACTGCACTCTGTACAGTGATGTGAGGTTTCGCAGTAATTCACTTGGGCGAAGATTGGAAGACTGAAGTTCAAATCTCATTGAGTACATTGACCTGTTGTGGTGGAAGTTAAAGGGGCAGATTCCCCAATTCCTTCTTAGCGGCACGTGAGTCTGCTCTTGCTAACATCATAGGATCTTAGTGTACTTGAATTGTGGGTGGTTGGATGTACTCCTGGTGTTATAGAGGCAGCTACCAGGATTGATCTTGGGTGTACTCATAGTGTTATAGAGGCAGCTACCAGGATTGATCCTGGGTCTCCCATAGATTAGGACTGGCAGTTATCGATTCACCATATGATTAAAAAAAAAATATTCATAGTGCACTCCACCGCAACATGCCCAAAAAGTCAGTGGACTATCCCCGTCCATACTGACCTAGTTTCAAACACCCCATGCTTCTTCAACCACATTAACAAACTGCAGACTTCAACACATCCCCTAGCTTTTGATCTCAATTCTCCATGCAAGTCTCGAAATTAAGCATGCAGAGGGCCTTGCGCCTACCCTCTTGGCACTAAGAAACTATATCCCACTGCGCAAGGGTCAAACACTGCACTTATAGTTAATTTCTGAAGAATACTAACCACCTATCAAAATGATTGTTGAGAGGGAAAAAACACGTTAGACTAGTTTTCACTTGCTCTACTAGGCTAGTGTATATAAGATTAACAAACTTAGCTTGTGTGACTTTAAAAATTTGTTGCATAGTATAATATGAAAATAGTTCACCTTACAATGCCCCCCTTTTGTCTTGCATAATTGCATCACCACCATCATCTATCCCAGGACATCGAGAACTATTTCCTTAAGTGTCATGGAAGACATTAGGCACAACCTCTCAACTACTCTCCTGGCCTGAGTATGTTGGGATGTTGTCGTGGATGATCTTCAGGGCTAGATATGTGAAAAGTGTGACTTTCTACCTAAAGAAGAGGTGTCATTTCGACCTCGACTGTGCATCAAATAATATTCTAGATCATATGTAGGCATCTCATATTGGCATATCTGGAAAACATTATACTGCGCAAGCCATGGAAGAATGTAGTTGGTGCGATACATATTACTCTGCAAGTCAACATGATACATATAATTACAGAGCATCCACTTTGCATATTTCTCAAGTTCAAACTCATCCTTACAAACATTGCACTATGCCTCCACATCATTGTTGCTGACCTCCACCTCCTCTAGAGCTTCCACTAATGCTTTCGACACCAAAAAGGGGCCCCTTCTCCTAGGTTCCAATTCTGCAACAACTACTCTAGCCTATGACCCTAAGGAGATTGATGTGAGGGAATCTGGGGGATTTTATTTCTGCAAATGAGCAGAACCTTTCGGAAGCACAGAAGTAGCCAAGGAGCCAACCACCATTGAGAGTTCAGGAAGCCACAAAAAGCCCAAAAAACCCAAAAAAAATTGTGCGAAGAAATTGTTGATTTTGCACTTTTTGAAGTTACAAACTAGCTAGGACCATAGCCTCCATCTGACCACAAGTTCAACCACTTAGGCTTCGGTCCACCATTTCTTTCACCCGACTGAAGAAGTGAACTAGGATTTTTTTGGCTGGTGTAATTTGTTGGTGGCCCTCTGGCTTGGAGGGTTGACAAGAAGAAAATAAAAACAAAAAAATTCATTATTTCTGCAAAAACTAAACATAAATGCATCTATTGAAAGCTGAATAAACCACAAAACTACATTACACAACAAAAATACTAAAAATCAACGTATACTGCTACAAATAGCACACATAAAAATAGAATGCACTAGAATTCGAATTCCCTTTTTCATTAACATAGACATAATTTGCATAATATGCAACCCTCTCTTCCATGCCGAAAGGGAGGTTGCGTCGTGTCCCACACTCTTCTCTCACACAAACTCTATGCAAAACTAAGAGAAATCGACCCAAAACTCTGATTACCTACTCCTGAAGACCCCTAACCCTAATATTTTTCTATTACATGGAGCGAATATTTTAATATTAGAAAAAAAATCCCATAATTGTTTTCCCCTCTGTTACAAATTTACATTCCAAGTCATTTTCATTTCATTACATTTGCATTCACATTTTATATTTAATTATGGTCAGCTTCAACTTATAATCCAAGCATGAATTGGGGAGAGCAGATATGAGAGAGAACAAGCGTGAATTGGGGAGAGCAGATATGAGAGAGAACAAACTTTCTCCTTGCTTTACCTCCATCTGAAAGATCACTCGGTTCAGAAATAGAGAGTGGTAACAATTAACTATTCTTGTTTATGAACTAATTTTATGCGGAGGAGGTACATGAAAATCATGCTTGGAATTTTTTTTTTTTCATATATTTGTGAGAGAAAATAAATGGGTGAAAAAGGAAAGAACAAAAAATTGAGAATTAGGGGTATTCTTTTTTCCAAATCATAAGTATACAAGTTGATTTAAATTCAATCATAAACTAGAAGATATTAATTACTTTTTTTACATTTATTTGTAAGTGCAAATGAAAATGAAAAGGTGAAAAGCTAGATACATAAGGGAAGATATTTTCAAAATGTTTTAAAAAGAGGATTAAATTCTAGATGATTATCTAGAATGATTCATGTATAATCTTCAAAGATATAGAGAAAATAAGCTCTACCTAGGCAATATTAGAACCATCCTTTTGAGGGGGGTTTCTGATGAATCAATTAAGCTTCTTAATCTAATGGGAGTAGGGAATGTGTCACAATTGACCTTTGATAAAATGAATGATATTTGTAAATTATATACTTAAGGGGAAAAACCTGATCTGGTAAGGGAGTTGAAGACACATTTTTGAAATTTACCAAATTAATTGCAGGTAGTGTTACTAGAACTGAGTTAGGACATTTACTAGAGAATATCAAAATTGATCTTGTTGGCACTTTGAGTATGCAATTATGATTTACAACTTAAACAGAAGCAATAAGGTGAAATATTTTCTTTAGTTATTTGTTGTTCTAAATATAGAAAAAAACACTAACTAAGTGAACAACTATGTGCATTAGCACCAAGGAAGCCTTGATAACTAACAACTTCAAGTATAACCTCTCGACTTGTTAAACAATTTCCTTGTTATTATCATCTGCAATATCAATCTTAGTTTTCTAATTCTAATGTTCAATTATTATGTTAATTAGGTTTTTAGGTTATGATAGTCTTAAATACTTTTTAGAACAAAGATTACCTTTAGAAGAACATAAAAAATGGGTCACAAATATGTTGGGTTATGGCTTTGAAACCATCTACAAAAAAGGGAAGAAAAATTGTTGTTGCAGATGCATTCTCAAGAAATGATGAGGATGTGGAAGCATTGTTTTGTGTTATTTCTATTATCCAACCAGATTGGATAAATGAAGCAAGGGATGAATGGAAGAAGGAGGAAGAAGTGTGGCCACTCATTCAAAAGTTGCAGAAGACTCCAGTTCAAACAATATTGCCAGAACTTGATAAGGAAGGAAAATAATATTGGAACCTAAAGCATTCACAGAACCGAGAAGTCAACAACTACGAAATCGATCAATTTCAGAGTATCTCATCAAGTGGAAGAACATACCCACTGAAGGTTCCACATGGAAGGATAATAATTTTATACAGAAGCATCAAGAACTACTCAAGTGTTGAGGACAACACTTTTTTAAGGAGAGGAGCATGTTAGGTCACTATACTACTAGTGTAACCCCTTATTGTTATTAGTACAGGCCCCTTTTATATTGTGCTCATGTAGTCCCCATATTGTTATTATTGTGCCCCATAGAAGCCCACTATTGTTATTATTATTCCCTTATATTATTATTGTTATGTCTGGCTCTCATTATATTATGACCCCTTCGACTCCTATATATAGAAAGTAGGTCTTGTCATTGGTATCATCCAAGAATTGTTCATTTTTGTAATGTAAAGGAGGTTGCCCCCTCGAAGAGGCTTATTTCTAAGGCGTTCATCTATCTTTTCTATCTTTTTGTAGCTGGTTTCATAACAGTATGTTTCCTTCATTCATTGGTTCGTGTCTCATATAACCCTTGGTTTTGAACATGTATGATTCAATTCAGTCTACTTTTTCTTTCTTAGAGTAGTTTGTGCTCAATGGCATGGATGTTAACTTCTTCGGGTTGTTCTTGTGTAATAGGTTCTTCGATATTCTCACCTTCCTTGATATAGTTTAAGCATTTGAAGTTACGACTAGGGTTCAATCCCTAATACAGATGTAAATGTAATAATGTTTTCCTGATATATACAATGTTCCTCGACGAAGGGTTTTTTGTTCATTTTGAGGACTGTTTAACGAGGTCGTTCAAGATTCAACTTTGTAAAATGATTTTGTTTAGTTTTATTTATTATTCTTTAAGAAGAGATGGGGTTTCCCTACTCAACAAAACTATAGAATATCGTCTTTGTCCACCCAGTTATATGGGTTATTTTCATGCTGAAGAAATAATTATTATAATGGAAGTTTTATGAATGGCTTTTCACCTTATTTTCTTTACATGTGTCTCACTAGAATAATGGTCACTTTTCTTGTATTTACTGGTAATATATACATATACATACATACATACATACATATATATATATATATATATATATATATATATTATATATATATATATATATATATATATATATATAATATATATATAGATAGATAGATAGATAGATAGATAGATAGATATATTGCGTCCTTAAATTTCTAGTACCATTACCAATATATGTTGTCACTACTCTCGACTCTAATTGTTCATTAGGAACGTTGTATTGTAAAATTTGGTTAGAAATTATTTTGTTCATGATGGTTTTCAATGGTATGTGGTTTTGTTTGTTTTTTCTGTTTGAGTACTTCAAGAATTACTGTTTTTTTATACCTCTTAACCTTACAGTTGTCAATAATTGAAATTGTACCAACAAGGAACAAAATATGATCCTGGAGTCTACTTAAATGATCTTGGTACTAATATTATGTTTAAATCAAGAGGATTCCTTTCTTGGGGCTCAAGATCGAAAGAAAAACTAACGTGCTTCCAGAACAATTAATATCCCCAAACCATTCTTGTTCCTATTTCTTGGATTAATACACAATAGCCCTCTAAAAGAAATTTTCCTCATCGAGTCTCAGTTTTACCTATTAATTTTTCTCTTGGGCTAGTTAGTGAGACTTACCCACACGTACCCAAATGTTCTTTACAATACACAAATAATCTTCTATCATACTCTGTTCACAGGAAAATTTTATTTTTCACATAGAACATAATTGCATCTATCCCAACTAATGCAAGAAATCCGTAATAGTCATCTATCCCTAACAAGAGGCATTCCCAAGTGCCCCTTCACACTTCAATATTTTCTTTCTTATTAGGAGTTTAAGCCAGAATAATAAGAAATGAAACTCTTTGAGGTATCTAATCAATTTTCTAAAACCAAAAGGAATTATGAAATATTTAGTTCCTAGATTTTGTTCAAGACAATAATCATCTAAAAATAAAGTACCAATATTTAGTTCCGTTCAAGAAAATATCCATTTCCAGTTTCATCTGAAGAACAAAATACCAAACACTTCTTATCCATATTTGTTCAACCAAATATCAATTTTTCAGTTTTTTCTAAAGACCAAAGTAAGAAACATTTCATATCTAGTTATGTTCAAGAAATTAATACTTATTTGCTTCACTCACCTTTTCTAAAGAGATTAACCAAGAAAAAGACTCCTTTAACTACCCAACTTGTGAGACTACCAATTACATCTAGGTCTCCCCCCTAAGCCTCCTAGCTTCCAGAGTAGTTACATACAGTAGTCATTCGGGGACCTGAAGACTCCTAGCCGAGTCCAAATTTTTTTGTTTCAAGGTTGTTGTCACCAGCTCAAGAAGACCCTTCAATAGTGAAACTACTTTTCTAGTGTCTTGGCAGAAACTTATTCTTTGTTCCACACTCACTTCCTTTCTCAACCACTCGTGGCTTTTCCCAACTGAAATATTTTCTTTTAATCCCTCCAAGGAAGTAATTGTTTAACTAGTTGGAAAGTCAAGATTTTACTTTTAAAGCCTTTCCTATCATTTCTCTAACAAAGCATCATTTTTTTTGCAAAATAAAATAATAACCACAACATTTTATTCTAAGTTCTTTTACTAGCCTCTAACGAACCAAATTACCAAGTTTTACATAAAACAAAATAAAATAAATTCCAATTGTTTATATGGTCAGGGGTGTCACATCTTCCCCCTCTTGCGTGAAACGCCATCCTTGGTGTTTATTCATGCCCTTGGAACAAGTTAGGATATGATTCCTGTATCCAACTTTCATCCTCCGAGGTTGCCTCTTCCGGGCTAAAGTGCCTCCACTGCACTCTAACTTGGGTGATAGCTTGCATTCATAGCATTGTTTCTCTTTGACTGTGAATACGTAGAGGCTTTACTAGGAACTATTTGTTTGGTTCCACCTGTTCCACAACATAAAATGTCATCAATGACTAATATTTAATAAACATAATTAACCATCAAAGACAAATTATTCATTAAAACTTTTACCTTCACCTCTTGCCAGTTAATGATATTCTTAGAATCATACACACATTTTTTTAATAAGGATACATGAAACATGTTATGGACTCATATGTAGTTATGTAACGCTAGCTAGTATGCAACAGGTTCATTTTTTTCTAATATTTGGAAGGGTCCACAATATTGAAGGAGCTAATTTCGCACATCCTTTCCATTGCAGGGTGCTTTTCTTGGGTTTTAATCAAACATACAGGTGAAACCCTATCTAAAATTCCTTATAAGTTCCCTTTTTATCTACATATGCCTTCTTCCTGTCTTTAGTAGCTTTCAAATTTTGTTAGATCCTTTTTACAGTGAATTCCATTTCTGCTAACACATCAAGTCCCAACATTTGTTTGTCCTCTAGGATATTCCAATTGATGGGTGTTCTGCATATTCTTCCATATAAAAATTAAAAAGGGTTCATTTCAACGATTCTCGATAACTATTATTGTATGTGAATTCCAATAGGTGGAGATACTCCTCCCGTTTACTAGGTTGTTGCATCACATACATTCGTAACATATCTTCCAACACTTGGCTTACTCACACTTTTTTCTGATCAATTTGTGGGTGATAAGAAGTACTAAACTAAAATCGAGCATCCAGGCCCGTAAAGAGAGTTTTCCAAAAAGCAGATGCGAATTTCACATCTCTGTCAGAAATCATAACCTTTGGCATTCCGTGTAGTCTAAATATTTTTTGCATGAATATATCTCCAATTTACCCAGTTTTATATGTAGATTAAAAAGGAATAAAATGGGTTATTTTATTAAATTTATCCACCACTACTATGATTGAATCATTTTGTCTCCTAGCTTTAAGCAACCGTGTTATAAAATCCACAGTAATTACTTCCCATTTCCATTTTGGAATGGGTAGCGGGCGAAGCAACCCAGCTCGATGTTGATGTTCAACCTTGACTTGTTGACACTCTAGGCATTTGGATAAATATTTTGTGATATATCTTATCATTCTGGGCCAAAAATAATTTTTATTTATATCAGAGAACAATTTTTGATATCCAGGATGGGAAACATAGGGTCTCTTATGAAATTCATCCAAAATTACTAGTCTAACGAATACGTGATTAGGAACATATATCATGCTTATATATGTCATTAAATTGTCTTTATTTATGTTTTAATCAACTTTTTGTTGAAAATTATTTATTTGATTCGTTTGCTTCCATTAAAATATGTATTCTAGGTCTTTGTTAGCAACCTCTTTATTTAGATATAAAAAATTAAATTTCACTTGACTATATTAAATTTCATATATGTGATGTGATTTAGTGCATTAGCCACATGGTTTTCTTTCCCTTTTAGATGTTTAATATGAAAATCGAATTCACCTAGAAAGGTTGTCCACCTAGCATGTCGTTCATTAAGACTAGGTTGCTTAAAGAAGCTAGTTAAGCTGCTATGATTAGTCATTAGTACAATTTTTTTGCCCAATAGGTAATTCCTTCGTTCTTTCAAAGCATGCACCACTGCGGTTAACTCTAGATCATAAGAAAAATATCGTTATTCGTTCTTTTAGCTTTAGGACTCGTAGGAAATCACATTGCCCTCTTGCATCAACACTCCCCCTACTCCTTGACACACATGAGTGCAGACCACAAATTCCTTTTCTGGATCTGCAATCTTTAACACTGGAGCAATGGTCAATAGATGTTTTAATAACTCTAAACTACACTGACATTCTGTAGTCCATCTGAAAGTTTTTCCTTTCTTCTGTAAGGTAGTTATAGGATAAGAAATTCTGGAAAATCCTTCAATAAAACGATGATAATACACCGCTAAACCCATAAAAGATCAAATATCAGCAACATTAATAGGAAAATACCATTCCATGATAGTTTTAATTTTCTCGGGATCAATAGTGATCCTTTCTACGGAAATTACATGACTTAAACACTATATCTAATCCTATTAGAAGGCACATTTACTAAATTTTGTATATAATTAATGTTCTCTCAATAGTTGTAATACAATTTGTAAAGGTTTCTTATGTTCCTCTATATTTCGTAAATATACAAGGATATCATCAATAAAAATTAGGAAAAATTTATGAAGATAGGGATGGAATACACTATTCATAAGACTCATGAAGGTGGTTGGAGCATTGGTAAGGCTAAAGGTAAAAACCATAAAGTTATAAAGACTATAATGAGTCCTAAAAGTTGTTTTAGGAATATCTCATTCTTTTAGTCTTATTTGATGATACCCAGATCACAAATCTATCTTAAATCACATTATAGCCCCATTAACTTGATCGAACAAATCATCGATCCTTGGCAATGGATATTTGTTCTTAACAATGAGCTTATTAAGATATATGTAGTCAATGCATAGCCTCATAGTACCGTCTTTTTGTCTGACAAATAAGATAGGTGATCCCCAAGGAGACATGCTTGGGAAAATATAACCTTTATCAAGCAATTCTTGTAAGTGTATTTTTAACTCGGTTAGCTTAGGTATACTTATACGGTAAGGGGTTTGTGACATAGGCGCAACCCTCGAAATTAATTCTATAGTGAATTCGGTATCCTTCTTGGTAGGTAGCCCTGGTATTTCTTCCGAAAACACATCAGAAAAATCTTGTATCATTGGTAGGTTCCCTAAGGAGGTTGACTTATATTTGGATTTAGTAAAACCCACCTAGACTGCATATATCAAACATACCTTATGAATACACTTACCTAACTGGGAAGTGATGATTGGTCACATCACCATGGGCATTTTAACTCCTCGCATCTCCTGTCTAACACCCTCCTTATTAAGGTAACTGATGGTCTTTTCTTTACAATTTACTAAAGACCAATATTCCTCCAACAAATCCTTCTCATTTAGAACGACATAAGAAAAATATACATTAATTAGATGAACTGATATTTCAATGTGGCAATCATCCACTTTGGTTGTCACCCTTCTTTTTACCCTGGTGACTAGCTGCACTAGCTAGGAATTTTTAAATTTACTGGTTTGTAAGTTGCATATTTCAACAATTTTTGGACTAACATAACTTAAACTGGCTCCTTGATCTATCACAATCGACATGGCATGGTTAAACATATTACATTCAAAATCGATCATGGTAGGCTAGCATTTAGCTTGATGATCATCCAAGGTAGCGTTAATCTTGGGTATGTTTCTTGCCACCTCAACAACTGTATAAGCCTCCTGAATGTTGGCAGCCCCACTCTAGTACGATGAGGGAAATTTTGGTAATAACGAGGCTCCCCACAACCCCAACATTGCAATGGAGGTTTCTGTGATTGACTAAACTTTGGTTTTCTGGAGACCTCCACTCGTTTTGATTCATTTTGTGATTTAAATTTTTGCTGACTCCTTCCAAAGGCTTTTTTCTGCAGATTCTTATGTGCATTTCTAACATATCCACTTTTGATATTTTCATGTTCTGGAAGTTTGTCGATGAATTTTTGCTAGGCCAAGCCTTACCGCATTCTCCCTTCTGCTTCATCTGTTGATATCAGATTCACACCTTTTTGATGGCCTCATCCATTGTTTCGGGATTATCAAATTCCAATTGTTATTTCATGAAGGCTAGTAGGCTACTCATGAATCACTGCACTTTGGCCTTCTCCACTTGGATGTAAGGTACATACCTCAATATGGATGTGAAATTGGTCACAAAATCATCCATATAAAGTTGTCCCAGTCGAAGGTCATGGAGTTCCTTCACCTTATCGTCATAAAATTGTTGAGTCAAGTATTTTTCTTTAAAGTGTTTATGAAAACCTCTCCAAGTCACCCCTTGCTCATCAATCACTTGTACAACCTTAACATATTCCCACCACAACGTGGCCTTCCCTTGAAGTTGGTAGATTTATAATCTCTCCAGATTATCATCATATTCATAAATTTGAAAACATTTGTTAATGTTAATCAACCATGCTTCAACGACTTTTTCCACTTCTCCATCAAAAGTTGGGGGTTTTATTTTTTTGAATTCCCTTTTAATTCGATCTTTTGTTTCTTTTTTTTTATGGTCAGAAACATTTTCAGATTCTTCCTCATTTCCTCCCTTACCCCATTCTAAACATTGAGTATGACTTCCTTCAGGCACATTTTCACCTCTCTTCTTTTGTTCCTCGTCCCTATCTTCATTACCAGAGCTAGGTATAAAAGTTTTATGATTTTTCCAATCAGATAAACTTTTCAGTATTTTTTCTTGATCTCAGTCCACATGTAGACTAGCCATCTCTCATTGTCCGCCCGTAAACTAGCCATATCAATCCTTAATTGTTGAACAATTTCCAACAACATAGCAATGGGGTTTTGGTGACCTCCTTCCAACTACACCCACAACTCTAGGTTAACCCCTGAGCCAAGTATGGAACCTGATTCGACTGATGACTCTATTGGGTGTGTACTTCTAGATCCCCTCTAAATCATGTCTATTCACTCTCTGTGGTCACAACGCATGGATTTTTAAATCAGTTGCCCAAACTTGGCCACAATTTTGCAACGGGCTTTGATACCACTTGTAGCACTCATCCTTATCAACCTCAAAAGAAAAACTTAAACGGTTAGAAAATATTTAATTATGAAATATATATATTGTCTATATATTTACTTATGCTTAAATTATGACCACCCATATCACAAAGAATCATCATGGGCCAATCACCGAAAGACCCTTACCCAAAAAATATAAAAATAAATAATAATAGTTACAATATTTATCAGAATGCCATGAGATTGTATTCCTAAGAAGACTTTAAAACATTAAAATAGGTTTGACACGGAGGTGAAAGGTAGGGTTTGGGTTCTAATTAATTTGGTTATCATTTTCACTTCTCAACCTCAACCCCACAATTATAGTCCCCTTGTTTAAGAATCCGTGCATTAACTACAGGAATTGATGCTCTGTACCGTCTTCATATCTTGATAACCGAAGTCTTCATAATGAAGTTTATGTTAATGTAATAAAGAATTATCTAGACTCTGCAAGGTGAGTTTTTTCTCTGTTTTCGAGATTTAATGAAATTGACATTTGGTTCCATCTCCTTCATACACTCACCCTAATTCACATTAGATGGTGGAGATTGCAAGCATTAGTTGAAGGAAACCGTTCCCACCCCGGTTCACTGTCCTCATTTTGATTTTTCCCTTTCACGCAATGGCGCTACAAATCTACACCCAGGTTCTTCCTCTAACCCTACTCTGAGTTTTCCTTCTCTGACATTTACCTACGACTTGTTTTTGACAACCCTATAAGAAACATCATTTCTTTTATTTCTCCTTCAGGATCCTACAGGATTACTACATATGTGAAGCTAGAATTCCACAAAGCTCAAACTTATTTTCTCCAGGTATGATTCTACCGCTTCTGTTTTGGGTGCTTATCTCTAACACAATTATACCTTAGTGACTTATTCCTTTCCTCTGGTGTTAGGGAATTCTCTGCATGTTTCATTGTTCTTTCGATGCGGGTTTCAAGAGGTAAGTTTTGTTCTAATTAAGGTTTCAAGTCCTTATGTTATTTGGTAACTAATTACAATTGTATGTTTCCTTCATTCAAATGCTCGTGTCTCATATAACCCTTGGTTCTGAACATGTATGATTCATTTTAATCTACTTGCTTCTTTTTTTCGGCAGTTCGTGCTCAAGGGTGTAGACGTTAATTTCTTGGGGTTCTTCTTGCGTAACATGTGCTTTGATATTCTCACCTTCCTTGAGATGGTTTAGGAATTAAGTTACGACTAGGGTTCAATGCATGGCACATATGTAAATGTAATAATTTTTTCCTAGGCTTTATATTATTCCTCCAAGGAGGGTTTTCAATTCATTTTGAGGAATATTTAGCGAGGTCGTTTAAGATTCAACTCTGTAAAATGGTTTTGTTTGGTTTTCTATATTATTCTTTAAGAAGAGAATGGGTTTCCCTACTCAATAGAACTATAGAATATCTTCTTTTTCCACCTAGTTACATGGGTTATTTTCATGCTCAATAAATATTTATTATAATGGAAGTTTGAATGTATTTTCACCTTATTTTATTTACAATTGTGTCACTGGAATAATAGTCGCTTTCCTTATATATCTATATATATATATATAGTGTACTTAAATTTCTGGTACCATTACAAATATAGGTTGTCATTGCTCTCAACTTTGTTCATTCTTTAAGCACGTTGTATTGTACAGTTTGGTTAAGAATTATTTTGTTCATGGTAGTTTTCAATGGTATGCAGTTCTATTTTTTTTTTTTTGTTTGGATACTTTAGGAATTACTATTTTTTTCCATACCTCTTATCCTTAAAGTAATTGAAAGTGTGCCAGCAAGGAACGAAATCTGATCCTGGATTATGTTCAAATGCTCTCAGTACTAATATTTTGTTTAAACAAAGAGGATTTTTTT
Organism: Pinus taeda; assembly: GCA_000404065.3. Taxonomy (NCBI): domain Eukaryota; kingdom Viridiplantae; phylum Streptophyta; class Pinopsida; order Pinales; family Pinaceae; genus Pinus; species Pinus taeda. The sequence continues at coordinate 464,858 of APFE030703657.1, read as the reverse complement.
TCTTGGGCTCAAGCTCGAAAGAAAAACTAACCTATTTCCAGAATTGTTAATTTTCATGAACCCTTCCTGTTCTTATTTCTTGGATTAATACACAGTAACCCTGTCAAAGAAATTTTTCTCATCGAGTCTTAATTTTACCTATTCATTTCACTCTTGGGATAGTTGGTGAGAGTTAGCCACACATACCCAACTCTACTTTAAAATACACAAAGAGTCTTCTATCATACTTTGTTCAAAGAACAATTTTATTTTTCACATACAACATAGTCTTCTATCATACTTTGTTCAAAGAACAATTTTATTTTTCACATACAACATAATTGCATCTAACCCAACTAATGCAAGAAATCTTTAACAACCATATTTCCTTAACAATATGCATTCCCAATTTCCCTTTCACACTTCAATATCCTGCTTACTTACTAGGAGTCTAAGCTAGAAAAATAAGAAATGAAAATCTGTGAGACATCTAATGAATTTTCCGTATTCAAAATGAATTACCAAATAATTTGTTCCTTATTTTTGTTCCAGACAATAATCATCTAAAGAGAAAGTACTAATATTTAGTTATGTTCAAGAAAATATCCATTTCCTATTTCGTCTAAAGAAAAAACTACCAAACATTTCTTATCCATATTTGTTCAAGAAAATATCTATTTTCAGTTTCTTCTAAAGAACAAAGTACCAAACATTTCTTATCCAGTTTTATTCAAGAAATTAACTTCACTCAACTTTGTTAGAGAGATTGACCAAAAAAAGAGTACTTTAACCACCCAACCTGTGAGATCACCAATTATGTCCAGGTCTCCCCTCGAGCCTCCTAGCTTCAAGAGTAGTTAAAGAAAATAGTCATTTTAGGACCTCAAGTCTCCCAATTCAGTCCATAATGTTTTGTTTTAGGGTTTCCACTGGCTGTGACCATCTCAAGAATAACATTCAACAATGCAACTACTTTTCTAGATAATGTCCTACCAGAAACTTGTTCTTTGTTTCACACTCACTTCCTTTCTCAGCCACTCATGGCTTTTCCCAACTAAGAGATTTTCTTTTAATCCCTCCAGGGAAGGAAGTAACTGCCTAACTACCTGAAGACTCAAGATTTTCCTTTTTAAGTCTTTCATATTGTTTCTGTAACTAAGCATCATTTTTTTAACAAATCAAATAATAACCTCAACATTTTATTTCTAAGTCCTTTTACCATCCTCTAACAAAGCGAATTACCAAGGTTTTCATTAAAAAAAATGCCAATTGTTTATATGCTTAGGGGTGTTACAATATATATCTTAAAATTGGATGTGTTTTGTTAAGAGTTTATTTGTTTTGAATTATAAGGAAATATGTTAACATTCCAAAACTCAAACGTATCTATTATGGTTTTCCTTGAATAACAATGATGAGTCAACCTGCATTTGCATATAGTAGCCAATTATAACTATCCCATATATATGTATATGTATATGTATATGTATATGTCTATATATATATATATATATGATTTCATTAAAATTAAAAACTATGAAATAATAATAAAATGCATTATTTCAATAATTTTTTTTACATTTAAGAGAAAAAAAACTTGCCACTACTGCAAAAACTAAGCATAAATGCATTTATTGATATTTGAATAAACTAGAAAACTACATCACACAACAAAAATACTAAAAATAAACATATATTGTTGCAAATAAAACACATAACTAGAATGTACTAGAATTCAAATTCCCTTTTTTCATTAATACAGACAAAATTTACATAATGTGCAACCCTCCCTCCCATGGTGACAGGGAGCCCTCCCTCCCATGGTGACAAGGAGCCCTCCCTCCATGGTGATTGGGAGGCTGTGTTGCCACCCACACTCTTCTCTCACTCAAAGACTCTACATAGCATTAAAAGAGACAGACTCGAAACTCTCATTACCATCTTTACAAAACTCCTAACTGTAATATTTTTTTATTGCATGGAGGGAATATTTTAATATTTTAATAAAAATATCTCATAAATGTTTTTCCCAACATCACAAATTTACATTTTAGGTCATTTTCATTTCATTACATTTGCATTTACATTCTATGTTTAATTATGGTTACATTCAACCTCTAATAGAACCCCGACACAAATCCTGGCTCGTCCTAAGCCAGGTGTAGTCGGGCATTCATGCATGCTTGTGTTGCTAATGTGTGGTTCCAATCCACCTCTAAATGTTGAACTGTAGGCTATGCACTAACAAGCTACTCTGTACTCCTTGGCACACCTCTTCCTCTGTTTATGGGCTCCCAAGCCTCATGCTCACAAGACCCCATCTCTCTTCTCCTTTCCTGAGCATCTAAGCCTTTGGTCACAAGATCCCACTCTTTTCTTCTCTACTCTATCTATTACAACCTACAATTATCCACTGCCCGTGTTTGTTGTACTTGTGCAAACACTTTTCTCTTTGTTACTTGCAAGTGTTTTTGGAGTTCTCTATTTTTGTTGGGTTAGTGGCTTCAACTAACAATCTTTGTCTCTCTTCTTATACCTTCTCCTAGTATGGGGAATCTGAAAAATGCAAGGTTCCAAATCATTTGCACAATACCAACTGACAACACTGGTGGGGTTCTTAATAAAACTCCCCATATGTTTTGCCCATATTCTATTTTTGTGATGCATGGGTTTTATATGAGTTGAAAAAATAAACAACAAAAATAACAAGAAATAAAATTTTCTGCAACCAAAATTAAAATTATGGGCTCTTCACATCAGGAGTTGTGGCTCCCCCGAAAAATGTTCGGTGCCAAATTTCTGAATCATGCAATTAAGGTAAATTCTCTAACAACACTCTTCATTTTTCCAAAAGAAATGTAGTCATATGTAGTAGCATTGGGTTGGTCCTACAATTTTCCAAGAACACTAATAAGTTACCAGATTTTGCGCATGTGTGATGATTGAAATCATTGAAAAATTGGCTCACAACATGACCAAGCTTCCCATAATTTCAACACAATAATTTCATAGTGCACTCCGTATACTGATGTGTGGTTTAGCGGTAAGTCACTTGGGCGAAGCCTGGAAGACTGAAGTTCAAATCTCATTGAGTACATTGACCTACTGTGGTGGAAGCTAAAGGGGCTGATTCACCAATCCCGTCTTGGTGGCACGTGAGTCTGCTCTTGCTAAAATCATAGACTTGTAGGTGATTGGATGTACTCCTGGTGTTATAGGGGCAGCTACCGGGATTGATCCTAGATCTCCCGTAGATAAAAAAAATAAAAAAAAAAAAAGAAAAAAAAAAAATTCATAGTGCACTCCACCGCAACATGCCCAAGAAGTCGGTGGACTATCCCCATCCATACTGACCTGGTTTCAAACACCCAAGCTTCTTCAACCACATTAACAAACTGCGGGCTTCATCACATCCCCTAGCTTTTGATCTCAATTCTCCACGCAAGACTCGAAATTGAGCATGCAGAGGGCCTTGCGCCTACCTTCCTGGCACCACACAACTATATCCCATTGCACAATGGTCAAACATTGCATTTACTATTAATTCCTAAAGAATACTGACCACCTATCAAAATGATTGTTGAGAGGGAAAAAAGATGTCAGACTACCCGGATGCGGGTGTTAATGGTCGCATTTAAGACGAGACGATACTCGCGCGCCGAGGACATGATGCCACGCTGCGGACAGGTGGTCGCCATGGGCTCTGGGCTGGTTTCTGCCCAAAAGGAGTTAACGAGCCTTAATGGCTCTTCAATGCAGTGGTCTTTCCAAGGTTCAGATGACAGATATCTTGTCATGGCGCAAACATTCCTTATTCTGTGTTTGCAGTTCGACTCTGGTTCTGGAGATTTCGTGGTTCAGGTTAGCGTGGAGGAGGGAGGCTCTGAGGGCAGCATACCCACCCTTGAGTCCTTCCCCTGCCCAATTCTTGCTGAGTGTTCTCACTTGGCTCAGGTGAATTTGACGGGGGCAGTCGGGTTGCAGGGCCATCGGGGTAACAGTTCACGCAAAGTTCTTCTAGGCAGCCGAAGGCACAAGGCCATTAAGCTCCGCTGTGGTTTTATAATGGCTCCGCGCGCAGGGTATCATAGGCCTCGCAGGGGTGGTAATTCGGGGCAGCAGGGCGGCACTAGAGATAGTGGCCATCCAAGACCGCGGCAAATCTCTCCTCTGGCCTGTGCTTCGCCACCCTCCTGCGATTCGGTAAACTCTAAGTCAGAGTTAAGTAATGCAGTGCAGACCGCGACTCTTTATTACCGCCACAAGAGGAACAAGTCGGTAGTTAAAGCCATGATAACAGTCATTTTTGCTGAGGAGGATGAGGAGGAAGGAAGTTTGGAGGCTGAAATGGAGGAAAAGACGCCTCCCTCCTCGGACAACACTTCCAAGCTAAAGGACAGTTCCTACAGCCCAGATTTACAGAGCAAGATGGACGAGGAGAGCACCTTCGGTTACTCAGCAGAGCAGGCGGAAGCATTACAAGAAATCAGCAGCCTCAAAGGGAAAGAGCCCATGGTTACTTCTGAGGGTCCATCAGAGGCTCAAAAGGACACTCAAAACAGTAGGCCTTCCTCTCCTCAGAGCAAGACAAAGAATGAGGAGTCTGAAGACTCGTTCGATTATACTTTGTACCTCAAATTGCCGCCTGGTATTGAACGTCTTGAAGATGTTCCAGTTGGCATGGAGGTGACTTGGGAGCATGACCCGGTTCGTGCAGCATAAGATCGTAAGAAGCGTGCGCAGGAACGAGAAGCTGAGGCGCGGAAGAAGCAGGGCAGTTAATGGCATAAGAGTCTTGGGTAAGCCTGATCTCAGGTGATCAATGTTTCTTTCTTTTTGGCTTAGTTTTGGTAGGGTGGCGAGCAGCAATTGATAAAATGCTGGTTCGAAATACTGTTACTTGTAATGGGTCTTGGGGTTTGGGTTGATTTCCAGTTTCTTTTTCTATCTACGTCGGTCTATGTCTGTCTATGTCGGTCTATGTTGCAGTACAAACCATTTCTCATGGTATTTTTGTAATCTCTAGCCTGTACACGCAGACATTTCAGATTGATGAGGAAAGTTTTGACAGAGAGCTGAACACTCGCTCTCAGAGGTTTACACCTCTTGTAAATACTTTTTTTGATTTTTAATATAATTAGTTTAGCCTTTGCCAAGCAAAAAAAAAAAAAAGACGTCAGACTAGTTTTCACTCCCTCTACTAGGCTGGTGTATATAAGATTAACAAACTTAACTTGTGTGATTTAGAAAATTTGTTGCATGGTATAATATGAAAATAGTTCACCTTACAATTGCCCCCTTTTGTCTTGCATAATTGTATCACCACCATCATCTATCCCAGGACACTAAGAACTATTTCCTTAAGTGTCATGGAAGACATTAGGGACAATCTCTCAACTACTCTCCTGGCCTGAGCATGCTGGGATGTTGTCATGGATGATCTTCAAGGCAAGATATGAGAAAGCTGTGACTTTCTACTTAAAGAAGAGGTGTCATTTCGACCTCGACTGTGCATCAAATCATATTCTGGATCATATGTAGGCATCTCATATTGACATACCGGGAAAAAATTATACTACGCAATCCATGGAAGAATGTAGTTGGTGCGATACATATTACTCTGCAAGTCAGCATGATACATATAATTACAGAGCATTCACTGTGCATATTTCTCCAGTTCAAACTCATCCTTACAAATAATGCACTATGCTACCACATCATTGCTGCTGACCTCCACCTCCTCCAGAGTTTCCACTAATGCTTTCGACGCCAAAAGGGGGCCCCTTCTCCTAGGTTCCAATGCTGCAACAACTGCTCTAGCCCGTGACCCTGAGGAGATTGATGTGAGGGAATCTGGGGGATTTTATCCCCGCAAATGAGCAGAACCTTTCAGAAGCACATAAGTAGCCAAGGAGCCAACCACCATTAAGAGTTCAGGAAGCCACAAAGAGCCCAAAAAAACCCAAAAAATTTTGAGCGAATAAATTATTGATTTTGCACTTTCTGAAGTTGCAGACTAGCTAGGACCACAACCTTCATCTGACCACAAGTTCAACCACTTGGGCTTCTCTCCACCATTTCTTCCACCCGACTGAAGAAGTGAACTAGTATTTTTTTGGCTAGTGTAATTTGTTGGTGGCCCTCTGGCTTGGAGGGTTTACAAAAAGAAAATAAAAACAAAAAAACTCATTATTTCTACAAAAACTGAACATAAATGCATCTATTGAAAGTTGAATAAACCACAAAACTACATTACACAACAAAAATACTGAAAATCAACGTATACTGCTGCAAATAGCACACATAAAACTAGAATGCACTAGAATTCGAATTCCCTTTTTCATTAACATAGACATAATTTACATAATATGCAACCCTCTCTTCCATGCTAAAAGGGAGGTTGTGTTGTGTCCCACACTCTTCTCTCACTCAGACTCTATGCAGAACTAAGAGAAATCAACCCGAAACTCTAATTACCTACTCCTGAAGACCCCTAACCCTAATATTTTTCTATTGCATGGAGCGAATATTTTAATATTAAAAAAAATCCCATAATTGCTTTTCCCTATATTACAAATTTACATTCCAGGTCATTTTCATTTCATTACATTTGCATTCACATTTTATATTTAATTATGGTCAGCTTCAACCTCTAATCCAAGCGTGAATTGGGGAGAGCAGATTCAAGAGAGAACAAACTTTCTCCTTGCTTTACCTGTTGGAAATAATACTGAGCGGGGGGGGGTGGGGTGGGTGAATCAGTCTCAAGTTTAGCGGATTCAAGTCTCAAAAACATGTCATGACATTTATGAAATAGAAGATTGTAAACATGAAGATTAACTCCCACTTTAATTAAAAAAGACATAAATAACATACCTAATTTTGAAATAATTCTCAACCTTTGATTTTTGACTATATTCAATAAGATTTTCATAATATTTTATGGAAATTAAATCTCTACCATCCACAATTAAATTAAAACTGAAAAATAAAAAAAAAATAAAAATTAATTGCATAGATAACATATCTAAAGGTTATTATTGATAACAATAGTCTAACAGGCCACAATTTCGCCTAGAAAATAATGGAAAATTTGGCAAGATTTTCACAAAAGTATGGCTAAATTTTTTGGAAATCTTTGTTACAACTCTTAAACTTCACGAATTTAAGTGACTAAAAATTTATTGATACTGTTGAATCCATTTCCATCATTAAAAAAAATTAAATGAATTCTAGCCCAAAATATGTCTCCCCGAAATTGTGAGCCAGGTAGCCAACACCTTATTTATACTAATCCTATTATTTCTACGTGATATAGACACATAGATACGGAGAGACTCCTCGAAACGAGGGTGTAGTTACATGGCTATAAACCACGAAAACCTAAAATAATTTAAATGAAGTATAAAATATGGTGGATGCCAGTAGGCACCACCAGTGTAAATATGCAATCGTTTATCACATATTATTGTGCTTAATGGATGGAGAGATAGAATTTATATAGGATTTCGTTACAGAGCACCTTCTTGGTTGGGTTTTAGTTGCACAATTTATTTCCGTGGTTGAGGCGTTGTATTGTGGGTGTTATTGTTGGAGTTGAGTGATTGCCTGAGAAATTCCCATTTTCAGATTTTCCAAAATACATATCGGTCGCCTTCCCTGTGTTAGTGTTTTTTTGGTGTTATAGTGCTACGGGGATTGCATAATAGTGATATCATCCCTGATCCTGGCTTCATCTCTGACTTTATTGGTGTTGGCATCAACATCTCAGTCTAGTATATTCCAAATTAGATTAATATTGCATGATGCTGCCAGAAAGAGTTGAGCTCTCTTAGCGAGTAAGTTTAGAGAATCTAGTTTATTGTAAGCTAGATTCAGTAGTATTGCGTTCAATTAAATTGGAAAAAAAATAATTATGGAAAATTTTAGGGGTTAATTTTCATGATGTTTTCAAAAACATGATTTGCCAATTTCATTTTATTCTAAAAATGTTTCGTCCAAATTTTATAGGATAAAATTATTTTACTCTAGAAATTGCCAAACTTATATGGAATCTACCTACAAAATAATTAGAAAACTGGATATTTTTATAAAGATATCAACAAAATTTTATAGTTTTCATATTAGACACTAGTGAGATTCGCTAAGATTTATAAACTTTAAAATAAATTTGGATGCTTAAAATTTTCTCTGAAATGAATTCATAATGAAGCACAAGTTGTTAATGAATGGCTTACAAAGTTGGAGAGCCTTCTCCAACAAGCAATAGAAACATGATATCTTAGCCGAGTCCTCTTTTTAGTTTAGGTCCGCACATCTTATCCCAAGTTACAAGTGCCCATTTCTTTTCAATTTTTCTCCTTCCTAAAAGAAATACCATTGCAAGCTCTTGATCGAGTTAAAGATGGAGAGGAAGCCATCAGAGTAAAGCATAAATATATGGAAAAATGATATAAAACCTACTTAAGGAGAACTAATCTTCTTACCCTTTTTTAATCAAAAGTTCAACCGGTTAACTTGTTGAATTTATTGATAAGATCCTACAATATAAAAAAAACTTAATATTGAACTATTTTTATTTATTTTGAAACGTAATAACTCTAAACGTGATAATTATCCCTTTAAAAAACATGAATTAAGAGACATGAATTAAAAGTTATGCAATACACAATAAGAATAAGAATAGCTTTAAAATAAAAGGAAACATAAAATTACGAGTAAATATTGGTTACATATTAAAATTTACTTGATAATGTTTTGATATTTATAAGAATAGCTTTAAAATAAAAGGAAACATAAAATTAAGAGTAAATATTGATTACATATTAAAATTTACTTGATAATGTTTTCATAGGTATAGAATGTCTCATGTTATAATTTATAATGGTGTTTGTTACATTTTAAAATTTGTATGACAAGTTTAAACAAATTGAACTAATTTATTTAGGTTTTTTTGTTAAGTTGTTTATGATGAAGAGCTGTGAATCATGGGTATCTAAATTGTCAAAGTCACGTTGGAATTGCACCGGGCCTAGGCCACACAAGCCCTTAGCTGACTCAATTTTTCAGCATGACTCCTCCCCTAGCACAAGGCACAACCATCCCCGATGAGGTTTGATAGTGGGTCGCCTTTGTTAATGAGGCTCATCCTCAACAGATTTGATGAACTAATTTACTTAATTAAAAAATAATGTAATATTTTACTTAGTTAAAAATAATATAATATTTAGCAATAAACGAACTTTATTATTTATAAATTAATATTTTATTTTCAATTAAATTTTATTTTAGATAATTGAAATTTAGTTATTAATAGTGAAAGTTATAAGCGTTAATTTTTTGAAGGTTAATATGAACTCATTTGTTATCTTTATAAAATAAAAATATAACAATTAAAATAAGTTTTTGATAATTCTTTTTATTAGTCCCTGCCCTCCGGGCCTGGCAGGGACTATAGTAATCGGTTTTTTACGATTGCATTAGTCTGACACAGGAATCGATAAATTCATTTTCCCTTAAACCAAAGTTTGGCGATATTTTCCATTAATCCATGCCATAAAATATGTTTGCCGATGCGTGTAACCAATCACAGCAACGTTCATCTTATTTGGCCTCAGTACGAGGTATACGATCTGAAAACTTAGGAAAATGTTCGGAAAGCAGTTGGTTAATTAGAACATCGTCGCCTGCCTGAAGTAATGCTATCTTTGGGATAGCATTAGTCCGCTAACATTTAATGTTAATTACGAGGAACTAACATTACGGAGAAATGGGGGTAAGTTCGCAAGTGTGCATGCATGTTGAGGTGCCCATCGTTGAAGTTGGCAGCTGGTGTGGAGCATATGTGCTGTCGAGCATAGGGGCGGTGATCGCATCTTCGTAAGAGGAGAGCTTGAATGCTTGAATAAGGGGAAAGCTCGACCTGCATGGGAGTCTATCTGCTGTGGGTGGAGACGCTGGTTCACCATTCCGACCTGCGTGGGAGTCTATCTGCTGTGGGTGGAGACGCTGGTTTGCCATTATGGCGGATTTACATCCTGATCTTCAACCCCTGCACAAATGCAACGTTAAAAGGTATTATCTTGCAGTTTCAATTTTATCAGTCAAATCAATGCATACATATTTCAATCATGCTGTGTGTTCTTTAAGCACTATCAAAATGATTACCTGAGGTTTTGATGCAGGTGCAAGAAATTCTTACCAGGCATGCCTCAAATGTTGGAATCAGAATGTTGTTTGGTTTGGAAACATATGGTACAAAACTGGTCACGTTCCTCCACGCATATAAAGCAATATCTTGCAATTGGCGGTCTCTGTAAAGTGCCAGTATGCAAAGGTAATAGAGAGATTCATATTTGTACTATATACAAAGCATTTGTTCCTGATGACTTGCAACTGAAAGAAATGTTCAAAGGACATTCATCAAGATTAAATTTTACTTGCCAGCGGAGACATTCTAAAGCTGAAATCTTGTTGAACAAACCCCTAATTCAATTGAAAGCAATGATTTAATACTCACTTTATAGACCGACCCAAAACCTCCCTAGCCAAGTTTGTTCTCTGCTTTAAAATTGGAAGTAGCGTCTCTCAGAATATGGTACTTAAAAACTAGTTCGGGATTCACCTCAAGAATCGATAAGCCGATTTCTCTGTCGTTACCTGCAAAAACAATTGCCTCGCATCTATTTATGTTGAGGTTTTTCAGTTAAGATACCTGCTAAGTTGTTTTAAAGGCTAAAGCGGAAGCAGCCGTGGAAGCAGGGGGCCATTTCCACTGTCTTTGATTTCGCTGTGAGAATGAAGACACAGATGACAGGGAAGAAATACAGCGAACAAAGACTCCATAAAGTCCTGCATATACCCACACAAGATGATCATCAACACACCCAGATTTTATCATACACTGGTAAATTTTTATTTATATTGCATTAAAGGCTTAAACGAACCTTCTCAAATTGAAACCACTCAAAATAGGGAGGAGGAAATATGGCCTCGATCTCGGATTTCCCCTGCGCAGGATAGGGTCCGTCGAGGAAACACTGCAAAACATAAACATATATCGATTCTTTACAAAAGTCTGTACATAGCAACTTTTAAATTCTCTGTGACTCTGTGCTTAACTACCTACAAGACTCAGAATTAGGGCGTACCATATCAAGTTTTTCGGTGATTGAAGAATCCCATCTGCTGATTTCTTTCTGCAGAAAGCTCCCGCTGGTTCTGAATCCATGCAGACACAGCACTCTCAGCTTTTTCTCCATGTTGGACTGTTGCTTCTTCTCCTTTCTCCTTTCTCTGCTGCAGCTATGCCAATGCAAATAATTATCCGATATTTTCAGAAATCTGAGAGAAGCAGGGCATGATCTGTGAAGAAATATGAACATACTTGCTGTTTTCTGCAATTTTCGACGGTGGAAGAAGCTAACCTTGCATCGTTTCAAACCTGGATTATTTTGTCTGGCCGGTTGCTTATTGACGTGCCGCGTAGCGCAGGGTTTGGGCAGGTGGCATGCTTTCCGACTGACAGTTGTTTTATTCTTCTTCAACAGGTGGTCGAGTATGGCTTGATAACTGCTTCCTTCGATACAACAACTCTAGCTTACATCGTGTTCTAATATCCATGCTAACTTGCTAAGGTCCGCATATAGTAGTGTTTTTAACTTAAACAAGTTGGAAGATGGCCAAACTATTAAGCAGGAGGGAGGTTTCTAATTAATTATATAACCAGAGCGCCATGATCCCATTTTCCAGCTATATTCAAATAATCCCATCACGCACAGGCACGGCCGCCACCATTGTGTGAACTTCCATTGCCTGAACTCGGTATTTCGCAGAAACTGCGGTGCTGGCGTTCCTCTTGGCCGCCATAGAAGAAAACATGATTGCAATATTCTCCACCGAATTCAATATGAGTGCCTTAAAACCAACACGTACTCCGCTGATTCCTCTTCCTGCGTCGGTGATTCTTCTTCTGGTCATTTTATCTTCGTTTTGCTGGCCGAGCTGTTGGTAACCCATGTGTTTTCTCCCGCGTTTCAGCCGCCCGTAAACAAATGGTATTAAGCCCGTGTATTTTTCCATAAACAAATTCAACCTTTCGTTCACTGATTCTGAAGCTGCAAACATGACATTTATTTATACAATTACGCTTACAAACTTAGAGCTCCTTCGCTTAATTAACGTAAGCGCAGCTTCTTTTGGAAGACAGACGAGCAGATATTTCCTTCAAGTTTTGGCGAATTGAACGTTCACTGCAACCAGCTTATGTTGAACTTGACACGGATTGCTTTATGCCTGGCTAGACCCACCCGATGACAATTATGCTTAGCGAAAAACTATGCTTCGCGATATAAGAGCAACTATCGATGGATTGATTTATGAGCAACAGGCGTCCCGACGGAGGAGGCAGCGACCGCCACGTTTCGCTTATCCGGGCTGGGGCAAGGACTAGCTACCCCGCAGCCCATCTTGTTTATATATATAATTTTACATCATTAAATACTCAAGAATCTAATTTTCAACTAACTATATATTTATTATATACATAAAAGTATCAAAGAAACTAGTATGGTGACTAATTATAAATTTAGTTCGTACATAGAACTTCATCTTTAAGGTACAATATAAGTTTCCATATCGAACTAATTAATTTAAAAATATTCTTATAGTCAATAATTTATACTCCATGATATATGCTTACTTAAAAAACCACCAATAAACCAAAGCAAAGAATATGCCGAAATGACTATGAGGAAGTCACTTGAGAGATAATCAAAAGAGGGTGATTAGCCAAAATGACTATGAGGAAGTCACTTGAAAGATAATCGAAAGAGGGTGATTAATCATATGAGAAAGTGCACTTCACTGCTTGAATGGAGTCAACACAATCAAGTAGTGTGCTTGAATGAAGGTCATGGAAATAGTGTGTTCACTTGTGTGGATGGGAAGAGATATCTATCTCAAATGAACCATTCCATAATATGACAATATTTAAAATGTCATGCCACATTTCAAGGTCTTCATTCTCTAATTTAAAGCTAAATTCAAGTAATGTTCACATGAAAGAGGTTGAGTGTGGGCAAGAAATCGATTTCACTGTTTCCACCATGATTCTTACCAACTATAGCATATGATTTTACTCATTCCACCATTATTCTTACCAAATACAACATATGAGATCAAACTTGTCCTAAGCCTTCTTGGATTCAGTTAGATGATACTTCACAATGAAGTTTTGAGTTTCCAACTCCAATAAATGTAAATATACTACTCTATTTATAACTAACCAGTTGTAATGCATATTTTGGATTCTTAATAGGGAGACAGTTACGTAAATCATATTTATGTATAAATAATCAAAACGATGACTTCATCCAAATAGAAATAGTCATGTGGATTTATTTATTTCTTCCGGGAGTGGAATGTCTATTTTGAATGTGATAACTCATTCTGCTTACTTTTTTTCTGGAAGTGGAATGATTGTTTTTCTTTACAAATATTTTCTAAATGCACATCAAAAAATTGTATTTACATGAAAATAATAATACAATATAAATATATCAAGTTATGTTTCGAGATAGCTAGTTTATTTTGGACATATAATCTCGTGGTTGAGTAAAGATCTCAACTGCACACCAATCTAGGAGGCTACCTAGTTGGAGAGAATCTCTCAACCAACTAGACCTCAACAAACACCCAAATATTAGGAACAAACTCATTCTCAAATTCATGAGCACACCAAAGACAAGTAGGAATTATATTTTCCAAGTCCCTCCTTTAATAACTACTTGTCTTGATCTCAATCAACAAAGTCTAAATATGGTCCTTGTGTTTACAAACATGATAAAGAATATCTCTACATCCATATAAAGGAACAATCATTTACCAGAATGCATGGGTACCAACCGCTGCAACCGCTAGTCTACTAGGATGTTCTTTGTGTACATGGTTTAGTCAACCATTATATGCATACCTGTACCTGTACCTACAAATCCCCCTCCATCATCGTCATCATGGGTTTTCTCAGGTTACCGATAACCATGCTTTTGGTTTTATTAGCTTACCCTAAACCATGCCTAGGGTTTTGTCGGTTGAGCCTAAACCATGCTATAGGAATCCATGTCCACTTCACTCTCAAAACTAGTTTCTGGCTTACCACAAACCTGCACTACACTCTCACAAGTGGTTTTTGGCTTACCACAAACCTTCACTTACAAAGTGGTTTTAAGATTACCACAAACTTCATGGGGGTACACATTCCTTATAAAGTTAATAATACAACTTCAGGTACATAATCTTACAAACCTTTCAAGGACCACTACAAAATACCATAGACTTGCTTACAGTTAAGATGTGTGACTCATAATACAACATGCTAGTGAGTCTATCTCATAAACTCACACTAACTCACACAAACTCAGTTGTCCATCACATTCTAATCTTTGATGTTGCCATCTTCATTGTCATGTATTCATTACTTCATATTCTAGCAATTAACATCAGAATATGAAGTAATTATGGGGAGTGGATCTTTATCCCACTATGTTTGATGTTGATGCAAATGAAATATTGTTTAAAGAGGTCTCTAAAGATGAGCTACTGGAGGTTTTAAAATCTTTTAAGGGTGACAAGAGTCTAAGGCCGGACGAGTGGTCTGTAGAATTTTTTACACACTTTTTCGACATGTTCAAAAGAGATCTCCTGGATATGGTGGAGGAGTCGAGGATCACGGGGAACATCCACCAGCATATATACTCCACATATATTACTCTCATCCCGAAGCGACGCCCTTCTACAAGTTTCTTTGATTACAGGCCTATATCACTATGTAACCTTATATATAAGATCATTTCAAAAACTATTGCCAACCGTATGAGGTGTACATTGTCACGCTATATATCACTTGAACAATATGGCTTTCTTTAGGACCGACAAATTCATGTTGTTGTTGTTATAGCACAAGAATGTATGCATTCGATTCATACAAAGCATCTAAATGTCACCATTATGAAGGTGGATTTACAAAAGGCTTACGACTGTCTAGACTAGGGATACCTCAGATTGGTTTTGCATAAGATTGGTTTTCAACCCAGCTACGTGGCTTGGATAATGGCTTGTGTTACTCATGTAAATTATTCGATGATAATCAATGGATATCCAACACGCTTCTTTAGGGCTGGTCGGGGACTGAGACAAGGCTGCTCTCTTTCTCCACTCTTATTTATCCTCGCAATGGATGGATGGAGCCCGCACCTCAAAAAAGCGATGGAGGATGGTCAGTTCCAGGGATTGATCATTGGTGAAAACATCAAAATATCACACAACTTCTTTGTCGATGATGTGCTTATCATGGGTATGTTAAATCGTTTTACATGGCTAACTCTCTTTCATATTTAAAAAAAAAAATCTAGCGCCACTGGCCTACATATGAATCTTCATAAGTCAATTGTTTATCATGATATGTGTGATACAAAGATTATTGATTATATAAAAAGCCTATTTGGAATAGAGGCGGAGACGATGAAATCTGGTATGAAATATCTTGGATACCACATCAAACCATGTAGCTACAGGAATGCTAACTAGCAGTGGCTTGTAGATCGTTTCTACAAAAGGATTTCTGGATGGGAATTTAGATGTCTGCCTTTGGGAGGTCACACTATCCTTACACAGGCTACCCTTACACAGTTGGGGGTACACTTGGCTCACCTATTTCATACTACCCAATACACTATTAACAATCTTAATCGCACTATGGCCAATTTCATTTGGGCAGGGTGCAATACACAAAATAAATATCATTTGGTTAAGATGTCCCACATTTCATGTCCAAAGTGATTGGAGGGCTAGGGTATTATGAATCTTCAACGCTTTGGATTTTCTTTGCTAATTAAATCTTTATGGGGGGTTTATTTGGTTCTGGTATATAGAATGGTGCTTATACATAAATACTTAAAGGATCATGATTTTTTGTACTGGTACTAGAAGAATTGCATAGGCACCCTGACTGGCTTGGCTATATGGCTTAGTTTCCAAAAGATTGCTAAAGTATTCTTACATTATCTTGCCTGTTTTATGGGGACGGGTCACAGGATCCTCATTGGTGCAAATCATATTTTGGGTGCTGGCATGGAGTGTAGCATAACAGAGGCACTCCTTCGGTGTTTAAATGGGCGTGGTATATATTTCTGGAATCAAGTTATATCCACATGGAAGGACCTTTCTCTTGTATGGAAAACTGCTCAAGAGATGGGACTCGATGGGTAATCGGCGATGGATTGTAACTAGATTTGTGCTGGCATGAAAGAATTGGGTATATGTAGGGAGGGTCAACGAGACAAACTTGTTTGGACGGGGAAGATGAAGGTGGGGAATATCATGGTTGCTGATATATATTACACCCTCTGTGGCAGGGAGGCACAATATGTGGAGAATCCTATATTATATGCTTTCCGGAAGACCAATATTCCTATCAAAATCATTGAGTTCTCTTGGTTAGTATATCACAACAAAAATCTCACTTGGGAAAACTTGCAAAAGCAACAGCGACACGGTCCCAATATATGTTCTATCTGCAAAATGGAGGAGGAAAGCAACTGTAATATGTTTCTCCAATGTCACCTTACGATCCAGGTATGGGACAAACTGGCCTGTCACTTTAATTTTCCTAATAAACATTTTCACAGTATTGCAGATTGTATGGAGTGGTGGAGCAAGTAGAATATCTCATGGCGGATCATTCCCACACTACTATTTTGGGCCATATGGAAATGGCGGAATAAACATATTTTTGAGAGTTCAGTAGAAGACGTCATACAGGTTTATGAGAATATTATACCATATCAGTCATTGTTTCTTGTACAAGATACCAACAACATAAAACATCACCAGAAGCGACCTAATCCATAAATGGAGTACCCGTTTGGTTTCTTCGATGGTGCGGCGCAAAGAAACTATTGTGGTTGTGGCTTTTGGATTGCCATATCTAAAGATTTATAGCACAGGATTCACTGGAATGCGTGAAGCGGCACAAATACTAGGGCAGAAGCAATGGCCTTATGGGGTCTATTATGGTTCACATGTTTCCTCAATATTCTTGATATTCATATATTTGGGGATTCCAAGATTATCACAGATCATGTAAATGGCTATGCAAATATCAATCAACCAACGCTCCTTGGTTGGCTAAGGAGAATTGATAATCAATGGACACAGCGTCGAAAACCTTCCATCAAGCACATACGCAGAGAACACAATCAACTCGCTGATGAACTCTCAAAGAAAGGATTTCAAGGAAATCTGGGAGATATGCACATTGATATAATTTTGGATGGCCATGTTCTAAATGTTGGGGAATTTCCATTCCCGAGGTAAATTCTATGTTTATCTTTTTGTAAAATTTTGTACATCTTTTTTTTGTTTTTGTTGGCCACACAGTGAACCTGCTGGCGATTGGATTTTAAAGATATGGGTGGTTATGGGGAAGACCTTGTCTTTCTTCATTGGCTATAATGCTCGATGTTTTACTTCTCTCAATCCCCTTCTAATTCTGATCCATGTTGTTCACTGGACATATGTGTTCATATAATGTTTATTGCATCCGATCCATGCTGTTCATTGGACATATGTGTTCATATAATGTTTATTGTATATCTTGGTTATTTTGATGGGGGATGCAGGGATTGCCCTCCGAGATGGTCCTATGATGATAAGCATGGATGATGTATATGTTATGGATATGATCCAATATGATTATATGTATAGTTTTTTTCGTAGTGGGAAAAAAAGAAAAGATTCAGCACCATCCAAAATCTCTAGGGCACCTAAAATTTTAAAATTTAACAACTATAACATGGAATTACAAAAATCTTTGCGAGATTTTCTCAAAATATAACCAAAATTTCTATGACTTAAAAAAAGACTCATTAGACTAAGGCTTTTAGAATTGCTCTCTCTCCTACTGAAATATGATGAGTCAGATCAAAATTTTTAGTACTTATGCGTGTGATTTGAAATTTTGGTGAATTTAAAAAGAATAAACCAATGAAAGCGGCCTACAGCACTCAGTTATTTCACATTTATTAATCGCTTTCTAAAATGTCAAAAATGCATTTTAATCGACGAATTATTTAACTCACCGTTCACAGTTTGCTATTCGGTGTTCATTGTTTGGAGACCATAAACGTCCTCGTCCTTCCATTGCCACTCTCTACCGCTCACAAATTATGAGTCACATCACAACTTTATTAGTTGAAACATGAAAAGATACCATTGCGAGTAAGTCTGAGTTACAACGAAACTTTATTACAATTTACTCATGCGCGTGATTTGAAGTTGCAAAGATTAGAAGGGTCATTCCTAGGCCGCTCATTATAAAATAATATTTAAAACTTAATATCACCCCTATTTTATTGTTGAAAAAGTCGTATTTTAAATTTCTATCTCTAAACTTAAAAAGAATTAAACTCTTCGAAATGAACCAATTGACGTTGGCAATGACATTAACCAATATGAAAGATCAAGATTGCTCCCTCAAATTGCATTATAAATAATGCCGTTGTTAGATGAATGTTAAATAAATATAATGTAAGATTGAATATAATATATATATATAATATATAATATTTTAAAATTTATTAAAAATAAGATAAAATATTATGTTGTAAAATATTACTTAAAATTATAGTGTCGGAATTTAAAATTGAATAATTATTACAAAATATATCTCTTATTAACTTAAAATTAATATAATTTTAAAATGTACCATCCTAACTGAAAAATAGTAGTCTTCTACTACGACATGTAGTAAACGATGACGGTTCTTATTTGTACGACTATAGCATATTTAATGACTCTTACATGGAGGCTTTTCTCTCTCATCACTGTGCGACGTATTATATGAGGTTATAAAGCCCCTATATCAGAGGCATTAAATATCCTATAATCACACAAATAAAAACTGGCGTAAATGATAGGTTATAAGTTGAAACAGTTATTTTTCAATTAAAGAAACGAGAACACTTTGGTCGCATTGGAAAAGTTGCATCAACAATGAGGTGAATGCACGTATTGTCAGTGGCAGGTTGCCTTTACATCGTATGTAACGTGCCAACAACCATACCTACACAAATTGACAGATGGAGAGTTCCAACTCTACACCAGAGGCTGAAATGGTTTAAAAAGACATGCTAAGTTCCACGAAAGAACGGAGAATTATCGGTCGAAGCCTTCCATCGATCAATTTATTTATTATTTTAAAATTAATTTTTTTGCTTGAATAAATAAAAAATCTTGAGATATTTTAAATGTAACTGATTTTTTTTTGTGATTTTGAATTTTATTTATATATTTAAAAAATGGTATAAATAAAGTAAAATAGAAAAATAATTTTAATTAAAACAAATATTAAAATATAAAATAATTAGTTGGTCAGGGGTTAGCTTAAGTGGCAATGGCTGTAGAAATGAAGTTTTATACCAATCAACGAGATTTTGGTTCGATTCTTGTGCTACCATTCTCCAAGAAATGGGGTGAATACGAACATAGTTAACCCAAAAATGAGAGGGTCCTACTTAAACTTACAAAAATATATATATATATTATAATATAATTAAGTTATGAAAATATAATTAACTCTAATTAAATATAAAAATTTAAATAATAAAAATTATAATTTTATTTTAAATTAAATTATTATTATTAATTATAAAAATGGAATTAATATAGAGTTAATAGTTAAATTAGTATTAATTTTTCAAATGGTTTTTTGAATAAATTTGTTTTCTTCAACTAAATAGTTCAACTATATGGAAAATATATTGTAATTGACGTCATTTTGTAACATATATAAAAATATAAGATTGTAAATCATAAATTCCATTCTCTCACATTACTATAGAAATTCTTAATTTGTTAATAACCTTTATCACAATATTATGGGAATTTTTTTATAATTAATTAATTTAATTAAAAAACATAAATAACTTAATTAATTTAA